>MCJB01034164.1:64136-98698 GCA_002018475.1 Nicotiana obtusifolia | reverse complement strand
ATAAATATTAAAGTTATATTCGATATATATATATAGTATAATATAGTATATATATACTAAATGTATTGCACGCACGCTCCGTAATACACTTAACTGCATATTAATCGCTTGTATTACAAAGCGTTAATGGCTTACATTTATATTATTTAGATATGCAGTAAATACAAAATTGAGTTTAATTTTGGTAAAATGTTAACAAGAAAGCGACCAACTTTGGTCGAAAATATATATACTTTTATTTTGGCGACCAACGTTGGTCACCAAAAAAAAATCTGAGTTATTTTAACTTTCCAGATAAGCGACCAACTTTGGTCGCTAATATCCCCATGAAATTTTCCTCCAATAAGCAACCAAGGTTGGTCGAAAATATAAAATCTGATTTATTTTAATATTCCAAATAAGCGACCAACATTGGTCGCTAATATCCCCATAAAATTTTCATTCAATAAGCGACCAACATTGGTCGCTAATTTTAAACCTGGGTCCAGTTTTGCGACCAAAATTGGTCGTAAATTGTAAATTTTCTTTGACCAGATTGGTCTGACCAGTCCGGTGAAAATGTTGACGAATTTAGCGACCGGTTTGCGATCAACTTTGGTCGCTAATTGCTTTAAGTTTTTTTTTCATTTTTTTTCTAAATTGGCGACCAATGTTGGTCGCTTTTAGTGGCAGACCAACGTTGGTCGCTAATTTTTTATCCCAAAAATGCTGATTTTTAGCAGTGAGTGGTGATATTACTATTATCGTTATTGACATTATTCATATCTATCAATATGCTTTGAGAAAAATGTATCGCATTTGATGTTTGCGCTAAATTAATGAATACTTATTATGTATAAATTAATATGCAATTTAACCTCAATTAATTATTAATTCTTTTCCCTTTTTCTCTTTTTTCCCCTTAGTAACGAAAGCATTAGACAAACGTTCTTTCAGATTAGCATGTCGTTCGGGAGATAGCTAGTAGCTAGTCAATGCATAAGTACAGATAAATTAATCGATAGATTAACAATGAGAAACTCCATCGTACTCTACGTCATCGTTAACGTCATCCGATGAAAAACGCTGATATCAAATTTGTTTACCTTAAATTGGATAACAATTAAATTTGTACGCGATTTTAAGGATACGTGATTTGGTTCAATACAAAAAATTAAGTATAATTAGATAAATGGATTAAAGACGAACTAAACGATCAAACCAATTAAGACATTGTGGCTAAGCCTGAACTTAGATCAAATAATGGCCTCGTCCTCGATCGGATTCTCGATTCGAGCTCAGTCGTGAATGAAGAACACGTTAAGTGAACAAGAACTTTAACAGTAGCTAAAAGGTAGAAAATAAATTTGTATTGCTTTGATTCGTGTGTTACAATGTGTGTTACAAAAGAAAAACTTTTAGGAGAGTTTTATCCCTAGTATAAGTCTAAAAAAGGTAAAATCTTCCTTTCTCGTTAATTACTGATCCGTAACCGACATCGAGCGAGATATGCGCCGTGATATCCGGTTAGGTGCGAAAATCATGTCCCTCAATCCGTCGTGTGTAACCATTTCCTGTATTTCCCGAGGTCTTAGAACTTGTTCTGGGTCCGGGGCACGTCGCTTTATCATGCCCGATGATAAGCACATTGTTCACCTTTCATGGATTTCGATATGAAGGGCTCCTAGCCTAGATTCGAATCTCGTGCGTCCATGTGCTTCTTCTGTTTTCTTCACCGGAAAATCGGGGTATGCATTATTCCCGATTTTACCCGTATATAGATAGTCTCCTCGTTTTTCGGAGAGTAGGTTTACCGAAACGATGGGAAACCATAGATGAACCCCGGTTCCTTCCTTTGTACGTTACAACTGAGATGACAGGTAAATCAAAACGTCCCATCAGTCGCGTCGTTCTGATTTCGGACACGTGCCAGTCACTGGCTGGCTGCCTTCGAATGCGAAACGCCGCGCATTGATTATTTTTTCCCTATAAAAGCTTCGACCTTTTTCACTTCTTCCACTTTCCGATTTTAGATTTTACCCTCGAACTCTCTTACGGCTTTTAACTTCTCCAAATCTTCATATATTGCTCTTTGAACCTTCATATCTTCATCTTCAATCCTCATACATTTTCTTTGAACCTTCAGCCTAGACCTTCGTACCATGTTCAAATCTTCATATTTTTCTTCAAACTTTCATATTCTTCTTCAAACCTTCATATTTCCCAGATTACAATGATAAAACCCCAAGCCAGTGTCTCAGCAGGACGCTCCTTCATCTTCCCACCCGGCCACGGATGCTGAGGTGGCCGTTCTCGAAGTGGCTCAGGAGCCCCCATGAAGAGCTTCGTACCTGGGGGCTGCTCTATTGGAAACGACTTCAACGTCGAGAAGGCCTCTAGTTAACAGGATCGAGGTGAGGGAGCATGGATATAATATATGCTCTGTCACTGAAGAAATCCTACCCATAGTCCGGGCAGATTGTAAATGGGAGGGTAAGGATGTGGTTGTCCTCGGGCCCAATGACGACATCACTACTAATATGAAAAGGGTATTTAAGTGTTTATACTTATCCCTTCATGCTCGCCCCGGTAGACCCCATAGTTCTTGCTTTCTGTAAAAGGTACGAGATGTGCCTTGGGCAAATCCACCCGTCCTTTTGGAGGATCGTGATCCTCTTACTCCATTTCGTGAATAATATCGAAACCCCTCGGCTCACCCTTGACCATTTACTCCGCCTATACAGTCCCAAATTTTCCGAGAGGGGCTGATCAAGCTCGTTTGCCGAGCAAGAAAGACTCCTTTCTCGAGCGTCGACGAGGACCGAGACTGAGGTTGGCAGGGAAGGTTCGTTCGATTGAAAATCGAAGGCCTGATCCCTCCCGAGTTTCTACCGTTCCCTCAGAAGTGGAACACATCTCGTAAGTGTTGTCTTTCTTGAGTATTCACTTCTTTTTATTCCTTTTCTCATTGCTTGTGTTTGTTGTCGTGCAGTTGTTGCCCAAGTTCCCAATGGAATTCTCCAATTTAAGGAGTGGATCAAGGGGATCTGCAAGCAGATGCCGTACTCTGAGCACGCATGGCGCAAGCTTTTGAAGGGCAAATAGGAGGCTCGTTCTATCGTGCCTTTGTAAATATATTTTAGAGTATATAAAATTTTTCCCTTTCTGGAAATACCATATCTTTACTTTTCTAGCATTTACTTGCAATTCTCTATTTGCGTATTATTTTTAATGCCTTAGTATAAAATTAGATGTAGTTCTGGAGCATCCGTTTTTTAGAGGTTCGAATGGAGCCCGACTCTGATGCAACTTTAGTTTACTTGCGGATTCGAACACTCGGTAAGACTGAAGGTTTTAAAGATGCTTAAGTATTTTTAGAAGATATTTTTGTCGAGGGTAACCTTTTAGTGGGTTTCCATTTTCCGTAAGGGCCTTACTTTCTGGTTACGAACTTCGGATGTCTCCGAGCTATTTTTAGGGTGGTCATAGCCTTTCAAATTTGGGCACCGCCTAGTGGTGCTGGTGCCTCCGGGATTTGGTAGCCCGGGTCGTCCGAATTGATAGTTCCCGAGTAGGGGTAGCCCGTGGCTTAACAGTCCCGAGCGGGGGTAGCCCGTGGGCTTTAGGATCCAGGATCAAAGAAGCAAAATGCTCAGTAATAAAGTGTAAGGGAAGTAGAAATTTCTTTCATTGCTTAGTATGCAAGGTACATGATCAAAGGCGCATAAAACTTGTGCCGTGGCTAGAGTGGACTATGTGGACACAGTTCATACGACCATTTGACCCTTATAATGAATCCTAACGACCAAGCCTTACTTTTAGCATATAAAATTTTCTTTTTCCCTTGCTAAATATCTTAATCCCGGGTTAATGGCCCCTAGTATTTGAGGTCGAACTCGTGAGGGCTCGGATATTGTTGATCTGAAGCAAGCGATCATCGATTCCGGTTTGAAACCAGTCTTCAAATCTAAGGTAGCACGTTTTACCATTGCCTCGTTAAAAACCTTGCCGAAAAATCCACTTCGGAACAAAACTGGTTCAAGAAAAAAAGAGTGCAACATGTGCTTTCAGACCTAATAGCCACATCCGTCCTTGGCTGATTACCTGCATACGTTAGTCCGATTTATAACACAATTAAAAAGTAATTGATTTTGTAACCTTAACAGTAGTACCGCTTTAAATGTGTCACGTTCCAATTTTTTGGTAGTTGTACACCATTTCCCATTTTGAGTTTATATGAGCCTTTGCCGGTTATTCCGATAACTCGATACGATCCTTCCCAATTCGGGCCCAGTTTTTCTTCGTTCGGCTTCCTGGTGTGTAGAGTTACTTTTCTCAACACCAAGTCCCCGACTTGAAAGTGTCGGAGGCTGGATCTTCGATACTAATACCTTTCTATTCGCTGCTTCTGGGCAGCCAACCTGACCAAGGCGACCTCCCGCCTTTCATTTAATAGTTCCACGGTCATGATCATGGCCTCACCATAGGATCTTTGGCTACATACTGGAACATTAGGCTCGGTTCTCTTACCTCAACCGGTACTAAGGCTTCGGCTACGTAAACCAAAAAGAACAAGGTGGCCCCAGTGCTTGATTTCAAAGTTGTACGATATGCCCACAGGACTTCAGGCAGGATCTCCTTCCATTTCCCTTTCGAATCGGTCAACCTCTTTTCAGGTTTTGGAGTATACTCTCGTTCGTTGATTCCGCCTGCCCGTTCACACTAGTATGATAAGGCGTTGATAGTATCTTCTTGATCATGTGATCTTCGAAAAACTTACTCACCTTGTTGCCAACGAATTATTTTTGTATCAAACAATCTCGGCCGATATCCTAAATAGACATATTATGTGGTCCCAGATGAAGTCAATGACTTCTTTCTCTCGAACCTTTTCGAACAGTTGGGCCTCAACCCATTTGGAAATATAATCGATCATGAATGGTATGAATTGAGCTTTACTGGGTGCCCACAGCAGGGGACCGACGATGTCTATTCCCCACTTCATAAATGGCCACAGGGACAGGACTGAGTGGAGCATTTCTCCCGGTTGATGGATCATCGGGGCGTGCATTTGGCACTCATCGCATTTCCGTACAAAGTCCTTCGCATCCTTCTCCATTTCGGTCCAGTAGTAGCCGACCCTAATTAGTTTGCGAATCGAGGATTCTGCCCCCCGAATTGTTCCTGCAAGTGCCTTCGTGAACTTTTCTCATGGCATATTCGGTCTCTTCTGGCCCAAAGCATCTGGCTAGTGGGCCAAAAGAGGTCCTCCTGAAAGCGATCAAGCTAAGTATGGCAACTTTGGTGCGCAGGGCTCTCGATCATTTGGGATCCGAAGGCAATTTTTCTGTCTTCAAATAGTCTATGTATTTGTTTCTCCAATCCTAAGTTAAACTCTTTGAGGTCACTTTGGCGTGGCCTTCTTCTATTACTGTGTTCATTAGTTGCACTACTGCTCCTAAACTGAATTCATCAGAATCGACTGACGACCCCAAGTTAGCCAGCACATCAGCCTCACTGTTTTGATCTCGGGGTACATACTGTAGGGTCCATTCCCTGAAATTAGTATAGGGTTACTTGCAATTTGTCCAAGTACCGTCACATCCGTTCTTCTTTTACTTCGAACGTTCTGCTAACTTGATTTACCACTAGGAGGTAGTCGCACTTAGGTTCGATCACTTCGGGCCCAAGGATTTTAGCCAATTCTAGACCTGCAATCATGGCTTCATAGTTGGCCTCATTGTTAGTCAATTTCACAATTCTAATAGATTACCTAATTACATTTCCCCTAAGTGGTTTTAATATGATACCGCCCGGAGCCCTTCGCTTTGGAGGATTGTCCGTGAAAAGGGTTCAGATTCCCTAAATGGTCCCTGAGGTTAACAATTATTCCCTTTCGATTTCGGGTATTAAGGCTGGTGTAAAGTCGGCCACGAAGTCTGCCAAAACTTGAGATTTTATGGCGGTTTGGGGTCGATACTCGATATCGTACCCGCTAATTTCCACCATGGTGATGTCCTCTTTGGTCTTTATTTTGTCGGGTTTGATCTCGATTCCCGGATTGGATACCATGAACCCAAGGAATTTGCCGGATCCGACCCTGAATGCGCACTTTTCTGGGTTTAGTTTCATGTTGTATTTCTTTAGTATGTCTAAGGTCTCCTGTAAATGTTTCAAATAGTCCTCTGCTCGCAGGGAGTTGATCAACATATTGTCAATATAAACTTATATTGATTTTCCTATTTGTTCTTCGAACATCTGATTTACTACGCATTGGTAGGTGGCACCGGCGTTCTTTAATCCTAACGACATTACGTTATAACAGTAGGTGCCAAATTTAGTGATGAAAGAAGTCTTTTCTTGATCGTCCGGGTCCATCCGAATTTGGTTTTACCCGGAGTAGGCGTCGAGGAAGCTGAGTATCTCTTGCTCGGTCGTTGCATCAATTATTTGATCGATGTTAGGCAAAGGGAAAGAATCTTTAGGGCATGCTTTGTTTAGGTCTTTGTAGTCTACACACATTCTTAGCTTATTCCTTTTTTTAGGAGCTACCACTATGTTAGTTAACCATTCTTAGCTTATGCTCAATCGGGTGGAACTTTGGGTCCAAACTCAGCTTATGAGTCGTTACCTCCATGTGGGATCCCCGTCATGTCAAGATGGGACAAAGTGAAACAATCTATGCTAGCTTTAAGAAATTCAATAAGTTTTTTCGGAGCTCAGGGGTTAACCCCGTGTCCCGATATACCTTTCGATTCGGTAGTTGTTCGACTAATATGACTTGCTCCAGCTCTTCGACCATCAATTTGGTGGAGTCGGTATCCTCAGGGGCTATGAATGATTTCGAAACACCATAATCGCCCTTCTCGTCTGCGCCTCGTTCCTCCTGTTTGGCCGAGATCGTCATAAGTGATTGCTATTTAATTTCTTCCTTTCTGGTCGGCTCCGCGTTCCTTGATGTCGAAACTGCGGGCACTGGGATTACCTCATCGACAATGAACATCTCCTTTGCGGCCGGAAGTTCTCCTTAGACCGTCTTGACTCCCCCTGGTGTGAGGAATTTCAACGCCTGGTGCAAGGTCGAGGTCACTGCTCTCATGTTGTGAACCCATGACCTTCCAAATAGAGCGTTATATCTCATGTCCCACTAAATAACGTAGAATTTTGTTTCTTGGATCGTCCTGTGGTGTTTACTAGCAAGGTTATCTCCCCTTTAGTGATTTTATATGCCATGTTAAACTCGTTCAACACCCGGATTGCGGGCACGATTTGGTCTTGTAACCCTAACTGCTCTAAAACCCTTGATTTAATGATGTTGGCCGAGCTACCTGA
Source organism: Nicotiana obtusifolia (assembly GCA_002018475.1). NCBI lineage: Eukaryota > Viridiplantae > Streptophyta > Magnoliopsida > Solanales > Solanaceae > Nicotiana > Nicotiana obtusifolia. Next base: position 91,387 of record MCJB01034164.1, on the reverse strand, counting down.
ATCAATCAACCCACGTTTAACTCGAGACTTATTGATAAGTACGGATATTACCAGCGCATCATCATGAGGTTGCACAATGCCCTCAGCATCCTCGTCGCTGAACAAAATGGTTCCCTCCGGGACATAATCCCGGGTGCATTTTTCTCTATACTTTAGTGTGATTTTTCGTTAGTCCTTGGGGGACATCAACTCCTCTGATGATCATGTTGATGACGTGCTGAGTCTCCTCTTGTTTGACCTGTTTGTTGGCGTCCCTATTCCTGAAGTGGTTTTTGGCTCGATCACTCAGAAATTCTTGGAGGTGCCCGTTGTTTAATAATCGGGCAACTTCTTCTCTCAATTGTCGGCAATCGTTGGTCCTATGACCATGAGTGCCATGATACTTAAATATTAAGTTAGGATCTTTTTGGGTAGGGTCGGACTGCAATGGTCGGGCTACTTGGTCTCTTTGATGCGCCCGATGGCTGACACGATACTGGCAGCATCGACGTTGAAGTTATAATCTGATGATCTCGGTGCTTCCCCGCCCTCGAGCGGCCTATTGAAACCAATATTTGCTCATCAAACCTCGGCTACTGGGCCCTCAGTCGACTCTCTTCTCGTTCCTTGTGGGATGACTCTTGGACCCATTTCCCTTTCGGTCTGCGTTGCATGGTTGGTACTGATCCTGGACCGGTCTTGGCTCATGATCAACGGCTCTCTTAGACCTATCATCGGCCCTGATAGGGTAAATGATCCACATCCAATCCGCACTCAATAGTGAGTGAAAACGATCGTCGGAAGAATAATACCTAACAATAGTCGGGGTCGATTTTCACAGGGAGTTTAATATGGGTATTAAGGGTATACACTTGACGAAAGCAGATGGAACAACTAGATTGCAATTCCAAACACAGGGTTTTGATTTCTAATTCTAATTTTACTCTAACAATATTAAGCTAAGAGAATAAACTAGAAAGCGAATGATTGTTTTTGGTGTTTTTCCAAATAGTTAAAAAGCCTAGGGATGTGACCTTAACCTAGGTTTTCGCCTAATGTGTCAAATACGTTAAATACTTATTTTATTGATCGGGGTGTATTATAGCACTCAACTCTGAATTACTCACTCAATACCTCTCGGTCATAGAGTGATTTTGCCCAATTTAGCTTTCTCGAGTCCAAAATGGGTATCAAGCTAAATTGTTGATATGAGCTCAAGTTGGGTTCTCACTATATCTAGTTCAAACCCTTTAATTAGGCTAATCAAACTCTTAATTAGACAAATTTCTTGTTAGCCAAGTTATCCTAGACTAGGTCCCTCTTTCTCAAGTAAAGATCTAGACAAAAAGGCATGAATTAATGTTTGCAACTATTAATTCTAAAATTAAAGCATAAACTAGGCTAAATAATCAACACTCAATCATAAACAAGCATTAAATTAAATACCCATAAGGTTTACACACTAGGTTGGATCACAACCCTTGTAAGAATCTAGCTACTCATAGTGAGAAATGAAGAAAATAAATAAGAAATACTAATTAAACCCATAATCTAAGATTAAAATAATAAAATATGATGTTTAAATCCTAAAATAGTCACAAACTCCCTAAATAGAAAAATACAACGGCTACAATAGTTCAAACTTCGAAACTTAACCTAAAAATGTGATTCTCGTCTATTTATAGTGGCCCAAAATTCACTGGCAAAAATGCTCCTCGGGAGGTTCTGCGGCCGCACAATTCCATGTGCGGTCTGCAGATTGCTTCAGCTTGCAAGGACTTGGATTCTACAGCAGTACAATTATGGTCTGCGGCTGCAAAGCATCTTCTGCGGCCGCACAATTCTTATGCAGTCTGCACTTCAGGCAAGGCTTCAAGTCTTGGTCATTTGCACACTCTCTGAGCGTTGAATCCTTTGTCAATGCAGACCTTGTTCTGCGGCCGCACATCAACTAAAACTCTGCTGGGCTTCTTCATTTTTTCTGCAGTCGCAGAGGGAATTCTGCGGTCCGCACTTTCTTCTGCGGCCACAGAAATCTTTCTGTAGACCGCACTTCTTATATCATGCGCCCCTTCTTGCCTTTTAAACTCGGAATCACTCCTTTTGAATCGGATTTCATCATGGGAGACCATACTTCCAACATTACTGTAATTTGTACACTTTCATTAGTTTTGGGAACATAAATCAATAATTTCAGACTAAAAAAAAAAAAGCAAAAAAGTGATAATAAGTGGTCAAAATCCACACTTATCAACTCCCCAAAACTTAAGTATTTGCTTGTCCTCAAGAAAATAAATTAGTTCCTACCTCCTCAGAGTTAAAGGTCATTTAAGCGAGTCAATGGTGAGCCATTCATACATCAGATGGAACCAACAATTATCCACATTATTCTTGCATTATCAACAAGGTGATAAGTCAAATATTCATGCATATATAGTTCTAATGTGACATTTGAGCTTCAAGAATTAACTTTACTCATCAAGGACTCTTTTTCTATCATGTGGATCATGGTGGACTCCAAACTCTTCCTCCTCTACTTTTCATTTGCCAAGCTCACTTAAAAAGTTAGCACTCAATCTTAAGATTCATGAAAGGCACTCTTCTCTTACAAGAGAATGTCACAAGTACGGCTTCAAGTACCATAGGCTTGCCCCTCATGAAGATCACCACTAATGTAAGCTCACTCGGTTTGAAATCAAGTAGGACTTCTTTCGGGGTTCTAATGAAGGCTTTTGGATTAGGGTAACATACCATATGGGTAAGTGGTTACACTTTTCCTTAAGCACTCCACATTTTCATTCCTCGGCTCATAATTACCAATTCTTAGAGGCATTTTCTTTTCATCGTGGGCTAGAGAGACTTGACATCACTCCTTCTTGTTCACTTCATTCTTTTTCTCCCATTTTGATTGCTCATGTTAGGGATCATTACCTCTTTTTGAATCTATCAACCCTTCCACTTATTCACTTTTTTGTATTTTTTTTGTTATTTTCTTTTCTTGCCTTCTCTTTTCATAAAGATCATTTCATTTCTCTGTTTGTGTCCTGATACCTTTTTAAATTCTCATTTCTCCCCCAACTTATTCTTTAAGCTACTTATTTCACAAGAGTGTTAAGAAAAGTCCGGGTGCCAAGAGAAGGTCACCACAAAACGGGTAAAGGCTTATAAGATGGTTATTAAATGAGAAAGGCTAGAGTCTCAATGGGGGTTGACTAGGGATAACGACATTGGTTGGAAGTATAAAGCTCAAACGGGCCAAGGAAAGCCTACAATCACTTCCCAAACCAAGCAAAACTTAGGATTTCACCTTGAAACACATTCGCCACAAGTTCTAGACCATTCGCACGGATACCAAATGAAGCATGATCAACTCTTCGAGAATGACTTGATTAGGTCTTTTCATTCATTACTACTACTACTACTACTACTGTTATTACCTAAACACAAAAATGGACTCATTCCCTTAAGAAGGTTATCATGCCATCCATCGTTGGGACGAGTCACCCTCACACAAAAACTATCTTTGGAAAGAACGTGGCGTTAATAAAACCAAAGGCTTATTATCTATTAAAGCATAAACAGAAGCTACTTAAATGAAACAAGAACTAATATGGAAAAAATAAAGAAACTAATGAGCAATAACTACTAAAGATAGATAAATATACATAAGAAAAGAGAGAGAAGATAGATAAATACAAATAAGAAAAGAAAGAGTATCATCAAATTATTGCAGACCAAATGTATCCAAAGTGTACCAATGTCTCGAATAAACTCTACCCACCTAATAAAAGTAAGCATTGTCCCCAATGCTTAGCAAAATAAGAGTAAAAGAAGAGATGGTGAAGAGAACTCCCTATGGATCCTTGGACATCTCAGTGTCCCCAGAAATATCATCTCCCTCAGGATCAGCCAATTGAATCTCATCATCATCAAATCTAGGCGTGGCTGGGTTGTCGAACATCGCACACACTGCCTCAACAGTGTCAGCAGTAAGGTTTGGCTTGTCAGACTGGCCAACTGGTGTTACCGATGCAGATGGTGCTGAAGGATCTGGGGCGGACTGGTGCGGGTCAAGAAGCATATCAAAAGGAAGGTCTCCAGCTGTAGTAAGTATAGTCACCTCCCTCCGGAGCTTGTCCACTGATTTCTTGCTTACCTAGCACTTTCTCATCTTCTTTACTTCCTTTCGCAGCTCCTCAATAACTGACCCGTGTTGTACCAAAGTGTCCATGATCGTCTTCTGGTTCTCCAAAATCTTCTTCAGCGTCTCATCAATGTTAGAAGAAGCCTGTGGTGCCTGAGAAGTGGACTGCGCTGCAATAGTACTAGACAATTCAGACAACTTAGAAGTAGCTGTCTACATCCGGTTATTGAGACTCGCCAATGTCTGGGAGACTCGCAGAGCAGATAGGGGAACTATGGACAGGGGCACTGGCTTAAGAGAAGCTCTGGGGGCTGTGGTAGGAGCTGAGGATGATGGCGGAGGCATAGTAGTGACACTGGTAGAAGGCTCAGCAGATGTGGATGGAAGATCAGTTGTCTCAGAAGCTACCACTGTTGGCTCATTAGACTGTCCTGTAGTGGTAGAAGGCTGGACTTTCTTCTTTGGGTTGCTCGCATCTATTAGTTAATACCAGTCGAATGGCTTCTTCAGCTTCACCTTGGTGTCAAAATCTCTTGGCTTTACCTTTGCATCATTAAGGTACTCTATGATAGTGTTGGGATAAGGGTAGGCCGAGCTATCATGTCATGCAATAACTGAAATGGAAGCCACAAGAACTACCCGAGGAATAGGGAGGTGAGTCTCATTCCGGCATGGATCCTATATGCTACAAAAAAATGTCCGCCACCCCACCCCTTTGCCTTAAAACTCAAAGTGCTCCGCCGAACGGGAACCCCAGCGATAATCCATGGTGGTGGTGGCCCTGGTGGTGCTAAAATCTCAGCCAGCCAAGGTCGGACTTTCTCCTTCAGCGCACACTTCTCTATATATTCCTTTGGCTCAACATCCTCGAAGCCCAAGTACGCATTTAACATATGCTGATCAAACCTCACCTTGAGGTTGCACACTTTGGTCACCTTTGTCCCTTTCTTTATATGAGCAACATTAGTGTAAAACTCTCGGACGAGGTATTCTTTGGCATCCTCCACTCTCTTGGTGAACCACATCCAACCATTTCGTGCCCTGAACTGTCTCAATATTGATGGGTTGTATGTCTCCAAATCTTTCAATAAGAACTGGTGCTCAAGAGTCAACGACCTCACTGGCCACCACATACGAAAAATAGAGAAGGCGGTCAGGCTGAAAAATTGATCGTCCCAAACCTCCTTCTTCTTTGATCTCTCCCGACCTGTAGCTGTAGCATCTCCCCCTCTACCGCCTGTGCCTCAGGGACTGGTGTAGCTAATGGCTCAGAAGCCTGGCTAGCACTCTCCGGCCACTCGGAGGTACTGTGAGATGAAGAAGGCGCATCCCTGAGATGGTATCTCCCCTGTGTCCTTGACTGTGTGGCCGTCTGCTCCTCCTGAACATCGGCTGAGTTTCCCTCTGACACCTCCCTAGACGGGACATAGAAGCTAGACTCGGAGAGGTCTGCACTTCTCCCTCTACTGATTGTGGCTTTCTTCCTGATTGTATTAGGGTGGCCAAGGGGCAAGGTACCTCTACCTTGACCCCGAGAAGATTCACATCTCCCCTTTGAAGTGTCGCCTCGGCCTCTTGATCGAACCATTTTCTGTATCAAAGCAGAAAAGATTGTTAGTTGCAATTCATTGTTCAACACATTCATCATTTATGTAGGTAAGAGAGAAACACTTGGACACAGTGGGGTTATGAAGTTAATACATGTCTGCAGGATAAAGGCTCTGCGGTCCACAGATTTTTATTGTGCGGCTGCAGAAGGAACTCGCAGTCCGCATATTTTTGTTGTGCGGCCGCACTTCTGAGTCCCAAAAGTCTTAACTCTTTGATGACAGAGAAATGGCCAATTTGCGGCCGCAAAGGAAAATCTGCGATCTGTACTATTTATCTTGCAGCCGCAGATTCCTTCATCACTGAGTTGCCAATTTTGCTGATCTGCGGACCGCACAATTTCAAGTGGGTCCACAGATTTCAAAAAGTCACGAACAGAGCTATTTTGTCTACTTAGGTTTTTCAATTTCCTGTCTTAGTTTACCTAGTTCAGATTTATCTCACATAGACACATAATTGAACTCTAATAGCAGATGGCCTAAAAAAAGAACTAAAAATCTTAATATTAAACTAAACAAAAACTTTAACATGAAATTGAAGCACACCAGATAGAGTGAGTGCAATGAGTGACTAATCGAGGTGGCTTTGTGTGTGGACAATTGAAATCTCTAAGAAATATTAACAGAGCAACAGTGTTTTGTTCAAAGAGGGAAAAGTGTAAAGTGAAGCCTACTGTTCTATTTCTACCAACCTTTTGAGAATGGGAAAAAGGGCGAGGGCAGCCACACATTTTTCATGTGCGGTCCGCACTCTCTCACCTGGGGGCCTCATCTCAGAACTCCATCTGCGCTCCGCATAATTTCAGGTGCGGCCGCAGATTTCACGTGCGGTCGCAGATCGACCTCCGCATTGACAAGCTCAAACTTCAGAGAGTTGGTATTTTTTACATTTCAAATGTGCGGTCTGCAAGAGAAATGTGCCGCCACAATGCTCTTCTTTTATGGCACATAGAAATGTGCGGTCCGCGCAAATAAAGTGCGTTCTGCATTCTTTTGAACGCTTAGCCATATTTTTGTCCGTCGTTCTTGTAAGTCACATTCATCCCTGTAGCACACTTCAAATCAAGTTAGAACAAAAATAACTCCTAACTACAAAAGAAAAAGGAAAAGAAACATGGGTTGCCTCCCAAGAAGCTACTGATTTAACGTCACAGCACGACGCAAAATACCCTCAAGTGAAATGAATGACCGCCACCACGTGGCTATCTCTAACCTTTCCTAAATAGTGCTTCACCGGTGACCACTGACTCGGAATACTTCATTATTTTTGTTCTTTAAGTCTAATGCACCAAAATGTGTCACACCAACAATTTCAAAAGGATCACTCCACGTGGATTTTAGCTTCCCAGGAAGCATCCGCAACCTTGAGTTGAACAACAATACAAGATCACTCACCTTGAACTCTTTGTTCCAGATGTATTTGTCATGAAGATATTTCATCTTTTCTTTGTACAAGGACGAGCTTGCATAAGCAGGGTACCGGAATTCATCCAAATCATTCAAATGTGCAACCCTCAAGTTAGAGGCTACATCCCAATTAAGATTCAACTTCTTTAGAGCCCGCATTGCCTTGTGCTCTAGTTCCACCGGAAGATGACAAGCTTTTCCGAACACCAACCCGTATGGAAACATTCTGATAGGTGTTTTATAAGTCGTCCGATAAGCCCATAATGCATCATCAAGCTCCTTGGACCAATCCTTCCGATTAACATTCACAGTTTTGGACAAGATACTCTTTATCTCCCGGTTAGAGACTTCTACTTGCCCACTAGCTTGTGGATGATAGGGAGTCGTAACTTTATGAGTAACACCATACTTGCTAAGGAAAGTATCAAAAGCCTTGTTGCAAAAATGTGACCCCCCCCATCGCTTATAATTGCACGTGGAGTACCAAACCTTGTGAAAATATACTTCTTCGAGAAAGCCACTACATTTCTCGCCTCATTATTGGGTAAAGCGATGACATCAGCCTATTTGGACACATAATCCACCGCGACCAAGATGTAGGTGTTTCCACAAGAACTCAAAAAAGGGCTCGTGAAGTCAATGCCCCACACATCGAAAATATCAATCTCCAAAATGGTTGTGAGAGGCATTTTATTTTTCTTCGAGATTCCACCGGCCCATTGACATTCATCACATCTTTTAACTAACTTACTAGCATCTTTCTAAAGAGTAGGCCAACAAAAATCACAACTAAGCACTTTGCCGCTGTTCTCGCTCTACCATGATCACCACCATATGGTGAAGAATGACAAGCCCCAAGAATATCACCTTGCTCTTCCTCCGATGCACACCTCCTAATCACCCCATCCGTACAAATCCGAAAAAGGTACGGTTGATCCTAATAATAATCTTGACAATCCCTTCTGAGCTTCTTCTTTTGGCTTGAAGAGAACTCATCCGGAATGATTCCATACACAAGAAAATTTTCTAAGTCCGCGAACCATGGCACCTTTTTCATTGAAATTGCCAAGTGTTGCTCATCGGGAAAGGAGTCATTAATTTTAAGGTCATCATGCAGCCTCCCCTCCTCCTCCAAATGAGACAAGTGGTTCGCCACTTGGTTTTCACTTTCTTTTCTATCTTGGATGTCAATATCAAATTCTTGTAACAAGAGCACCAATCTCATCAACCGAGCTTTGGAGTCCTTTTTGCTCATAAGATAACAAAGTGCCGCATGATCCGTATGTACAATACCTTTTGCACCCATCAAGTACAGGTGGAACTTCTCAGTTGCAAACATAATAGAAAGGAGCTCTTTCTCCGTAACGGTATAGTTGACTTGGGCACTAGTCATGGTCTTGCTAGCATAGTAGACCGAATGAAAAATCTTGTTGATGCCTTTCCCCAAAGCAACCCCAACCGCTACATCACTTGCATCACACATGAGTTCAAAAGGCACACTCCAATTTGGAGAGGTGATGATGGGAGTAGTTGTCAACTTGAGCTTCAACAATTCAAAGCTCTCATGCAATCATCATTGAAATTAAATTTGGCATCCATCTATATAATCTTGCACAACGGGTTCACCACCTTAGAGAAATCTTTGATGAAGCACCGGTATAAATCCGCATGGCCTAAGAAACTCTGCACACCCTTCACCAAAGTTGGGTGTGGAAGCTTAGAAATCACCTCCATCTTTGTCTTGTCAACTTCAATTCCATTCCTTGAGATTTTGTGGCTAAGGACAATACCTTCCTCGACCATAAAATAGCATTTCTCCCAATTGAGCACCAAATTGGTTTCTTCACATCTGGCCAACACTTTGTCCAAATTTGCAAGACAATCATCAAAAGAATCTCCAACCACCGAGAAGTCATCCATGAAAACTTCAAGGTAGTCCTCCACCATGTCCGTGAAAATAGCCATCATAAACATTCGAAAAGTCGTTGGTGCATTGCATAAACCAAATGGCATCCGCTTGAAAGCAAAAGTACCATAGGGACATGTGAAGGACATTATCTCTTGATCTTTCAGGGCAATGGGAATTTGGTTGTAGCCCGAGTACCGATCAAGAAAGCAATAGAATGCATGGCCAGCAAATCTATCAAGCATTTGATCTAAGAAAGGAAGTGGAAAGTGATCTTTTCTTGTGACTTTATTGAGCTTGCTATGGTCCATACACACCTTCCAATTGGACACTGTTCTTGTAGGAATCAACTCATTTTTGTCATTGGTGACCACCGTCATGCCCCCCTTCTTTGGGACACATTGAACCAGAGAAGTCCATGAACTATCAGAGATGGGGTAGACAACCCCGGCATCCAACCACTTGATAATCTCCTTATTGAAAACTTCTTGCATAGCCTCATTGAGTCTCCTTTATGTTCAATAGATGGTTTTGTGCCATCCTTTAATTTGATATTATGCATGAAAAAGGCGCGGCTTATTCCCCGAATATCCGCCAAGGTCCACCCAATAGCTTTGTCCTCTTTTGTAGCACCACCAATGTGAAATCTACCTACACGTTAGTCAAACAAGAGAAAAGAATAACCGGTAAAATAGAACACACCTCATTGCTATTTGGTTGTCGCATGGATTTACACACATGGAATACCACATTTCTATCACCAACTCGGAAAGTGAGTTCTCCGGCTTAAATATCACAAAGAGCCTCACCCATCACAAGGAAAGGTCTCCCAAGAATAATTGGCATTGCATAATCAACCTCACAATCTAGAATGAAAAAATCTGCAGAAGAATGAATTTATCAACTCGGACCATAACATCTTCAATCACACCCAACGACCTTTTCATGATACGATCAACCATTTGCAATATCATAGAGGTAGGTCTTGGCTGCCCAATTCCCAAAGTCTTGAAAACCAAATGGGTTATATAATTAATACTTGCTCCAAGATCACAAAGAGCTTTAGCAAACTCGACACTTCTAATTGTACAACGAATCGTGAAAGAACCAAAATCCTCCAACTTAGGATCCACTGAATGCACAATTACAATCACTTGATGAGTGACTTTGATGGTCTCAAAATTCATTGACCGCTTCTTTGTCACAAGATCCTTCATAAACTTTGCATAACCGGGTATTTGTTCTAAAGCTTCGACCAATGACACATTGATTGAAAGACTCTTCATCATTTGAATGAACTTCTTGAATTGATTCTCATCATTTTTCTTGGAAAGTCTTTGAGGGTATGGAGGTGGAGGCTTTGGCAATAGGGCCTTAGCCTTTTGCACTACGGGCTCCGGTATGTCAATAATGTGTTCCCTATGCGGGTTCACCTCCTCTTCAGTCTCTTCCACACTATCATCAATATCAATCCGAACTTCCTTATTAGGTTGAACAACATTATTTGGGATCTCTTCTTCTTGCATCACTTGATCATCATCAACAAGTCGTCTTTCACTTGAGGTGGGTGCATTCCCGTCTCTTTCACTTCTTGTGATAACCGCCATGGCATGTCCCGTATTGTTACCATCCTTTGGGTTTACCACCATGTCACTTGGTAGTACCCCATTAGGATGAGAATTTAGAGCTTGAGAGATTTGCCCCATTTGAACTTCTAGGTTGCGGATTGATGTGTTGTGTGAGGCAAGTTGGGCATTCGAATCGATATTCTTTTTCATCATTTGCTTGAACATACTTTCAATACGCCCCATCTCATTGTTTGAAGAACTTGAACCATGGGAAGGATAAGGAGGTGGGTTTCTCGGTTGTTGGTACATCGGGGGCCTTTGAAAACCCGACCCTCGGTTGCCTTGATTGTTACTCCATCCACCTTGATTGTTGCCTCCCCAATTTCCTTGGTTGTTTCCACTCCAATTTTCTTAATTGTTTTTGTTATGTCAGTTCCCTTGATTGTTAGAATTCCAATTGCCATGATTGTTTTGTGGTCGCTATTGTTGTTGGTTTGGGCCTTGGAAGTTGTTTCTTTGCCCTTGAAAATTGTTCACATATTGCACTTTCTCTTCTTGTTCATTATAGGAATCATCTTTCTCAAAACCACCATCATCTTGCACATAGTTCTCCACTCGAGTTTGCACTTGTGGACCCTTGGTCCTCCTCTTGTTCACCATCATGTTCACTCCCTCCATAGCATTAACTTGCTTAGGAGCTTGCACTTAATTTAGTTGGGCCTTTGCAAGTTGAGTCATGGTAGTTGTCAATTCGACGATGGCTTGCCCATGATCTTATAATTCTTTGTCAATGTGGATCATATTCAGATCACCTTGTGGAACATTAGCCCCTGATTACCAAGCCGATGACGTTTCCGCCATCTCATCAAAGATTTTGCACGCTTCTGCATAACGTGTAGTCATAAAGTTTCCACCAGCTAATTGATTCACTACACATTGGTTGGTTGTGTTAATCCCATGATAGAAGTTTTGTTGAATCATGTTTTCTGTCAAATCGTTGTTGGGACATTCCTTAACCATTTTCCTATAGCGCTCCCATATTTCGTGTAGTGGTTTATTACGCTCTTGCTTGAATGCCAAGATCTCATCTCAAAGTGTAGCCATGTGCACGGGAGAGAAAACCTTAGTAATGATTTTTTCGGCCAACTCATCCTAAGTGTGAATTGAATGGTTCGGCAATCGTTTCAACCAATCTAAAGCTTTCCCCCATAGAGAAGGGAAAAAGCCTTAGCCTCAATGCATCCTCCAAAACATTAGTTTGCTTACTCTATCCACAAAGCCCTTTAAATGTTTGTAAGTATTTTGAGTTGGAGCACCGGTAAAGAAACCCCGTTGCTCAAGAAAAGTGAGCATCACATTGGTTATTTGGAAGTTGCCCGCCCTAATACGGGGAGGGACTATTGCACTAGCATAACCTTTGTTGGGCACTATCCGGTGTGGAGGCACTCGTGGTGGAGGTGAGGGTAGAATGGGCATATTGTCTTGAGGTACCCGGCTCTCCGATTGGCTTATGGCTCATGAGGTACCTCATCTACTTACTCCTCCTCACCATCCAATTCACCCAAAGGCAAATTTTCGAGCTCATTGTTCGCCATGGTTGTACCTAAAATTTCTCACACAAGTTAGTATCACAAAAGGGAAAGAAGATATTCCAAAAACAAACTCAAATATATAGCTAACACCATTTTAACTCCCCGATAACGGCGCCAAAAATTGATCCACGTCCAATCCGCACTCAATAGTGAGTGGAAACGGTAGTTGGAAGAATAATACCCAATAAGAGTCGGGGTCGATTTTCACAAGGAGTTTAATATGGGTATTAGGGGTATACACTTGACGAAAGCAGATGGAACAACTAGATTGCAATTTCAAACGCAGGGTTTTGATTTCTAATTCTAATTTTACTCTAATAATATTAAGCTAAGAGAATAAACTAGAAAGCGAATGATTGTTTTTGGTGTTTTTCCAAATCGTTAAAAAACCTAGGGATGCAATCTTAACCTAGGTGTTCGCCTAATGTGTCAAATACGTTAATACTTGTTTTATTGATCGGGGTGTATTATAGTTCTCAACTCTGAGTAACCCACTCAATACCTCTCGGTCAATTATAGTGATTTTGCCCAATTTGGCTTTCTCGAGTTCAAAATGGGTATCAAGCTAAATTGTTGATATGAGCTCAAGTTGGGTTCTCACTATCTCTAGTTCAAACCCTTTAATTAGGCTACTCAAACTCTTAATTAGCCAAATTTCTTATTAGCCAAGTTATCTTACACTAGGTCCCTCTTTCTCAAGTAAAGACTTAGTCAAAAAGGTATGAATCAATGTTTGCAACTATTAATTCTAAAATTAAAGCATAAACTAGGCTAAATAATCAACACTCAATCATAAACATGCATTAAATTAAATACCCATAAGGTTTATACACTAGGTTGGATCACAACCCTTGTAAGAATCTAGCTACTCATAGTGAGAAATGATGAAAACAAAGAAGAAATACTAATTAAATTCATAATCTAAGATTAAAATAATAAAATATGATGTTTAAATCCTAAAATAGTCATAAACTCCATAAATAGAAAAATACAACGGCTACAGTAGCTCAAACATCAAAACTTAACCTAAAAATGTGATTCTCGTCAATTTATAGTTGCCCAAAATTCACTGACAAAAATGTCCCTCGGGAGGTTCTGCGGCCGTACAATTTCATGTGTTGTCTGCAGATTACTTCAGCTTGCAGGGACTTGGATCCGGCAGCCGCACAATTCTAGTCCGCGGCTGCAAAGCATCTTCTGCGGCCGCACAATTCTTGTGAGGTCCACACTTCAGACAAGGCTTCAAGTATTGATCATTTGAACACTCTCTAAACTTTGAACCCTTTTGTCAGTGCAGACCTTGTTTCTGCGGCCGCACAAATCATATGTGGTCCACACGTCAGCTAAAACTCTGCTGGGCTTCTTCACTTTATCTGTGGCCGCAGAGGAAATTCTGCGGCCTGCACTTTCTTCTGCGGATCACACTTCTTATGTCCTGCGCCCCTTCTTGCTTTATGAGTCAGAATCACTCCTTTTTTAGTCGAATTTCATCATGGGAGACCAAACTTCCAATATTCCTGCACTTTGCACACTTTCATTATTTTTGGGAACATAAATCAATACTTTCGGACTAATGCAAAAGCAAAAAGGCGCTAAGAAGTGGTCAAAATCTACACTTATCAGTAAACAGACCCAGAAGGAGCTCCGAGTTGGTTGTCCTCGACCCTGATCTTTTACTGTACCTGTTGTGGACGTCGGCCGAGGTCATTGCCGGATACTCTACCAACTTTGTCTTAGGTGTTGAGAGGCCAAGGAACTTCGGGGGTTAAGCCCCTGAGTGAATGCTTGAACAGCCCAATCATCTGCAACCGGAGGCAGGTCCATCCATTCCATTTGGAACCTTGATAGGAACTCCCTGAACATCTCATTGTCTCTTTGTTTAAACTTGAAAAGGTCTGAGTTGTGTGCTAGATTCCAATCAAGCCCTAAAGAATCTCATTTGAAAGCTGCCAAAAGAATTCTTAGGTATCTCAAAGGAACGCCGGACCCGGTCCTCTATTATCCCTCAGGATATAATTTTGATTTATTTGGGTATGATGATGCTAATTATGCTGGTTATCTGGTGGATATAAAGAGCACATATGGCATGGCACATTTTCTGGAATCATGCTTGATTTCATGGGGTACAAAGAAACAAAATTATGTGGCTCTCTCTCCTTCAGAAGTTGAATATGTGGTAGCTGCCTCCTGTTGTGCCCAACTATTGTGGATCAAGCAACAATTAGAAGACTTTGGTATATTTTCTAATTGTGTTCCCACTACTGTGTGACAACACAAGTGCCCTTAATATGGAAAAGAAGCATAAGAGGACAAAGCACATTGATGTGCAACATCATTTCCTCAGGGACAATGTTGAAAAATGACTCATCTATATGAAGTTCTACAAGACAGAGGACCAGGTAGCCGATATCTTCACCAAAGCACTGAGCAGAGAACACTTCGAAAAAAATCGACTGGAGTTGGGTTTGATCAAGCTAAACTGAGAACCTGGTCCCTCGATGATTGGCTATGAAAGGATGGTAAGGTGAATCGCTAAAAAGTATTTTTCAGAAACTTCTAACTCAATTCTATACTGTTACAGGTAAACACACATGGAAACTATAGGACAAACAAGAAGCTAATGACATTACAACTTTTTGAAAGGATGATGCTCACTTTTTCAAAATCAGTTAGGGAACCTGGTACCCATGACTCAGGTTAGTAGTTCCTCTTGCATTCATACACATTTTTGAATTTCTAGTGTGCCACGTCATTAATAGTCTCCGCCTTTTACCATACCTCTTAAACCCAAACAACGCACTCATTACAAACGTACTCGTCCACCCATTTCACTAAAACGCACCTACTTGTTACCGGTCCCTCCTTACCCTCTAAATACCCCCAAAGGTAGTCTCTCTAATAACTGTCTACATAAAACACTCCTCCTTTCTGAAAACCCTCTTCTTGTGTCTTCACTCTCCAAAATCGATCATGTCTTCACCAAAATATGAATCTCCAAAATCCATCACTAAAGCCCCTAATGTGTCTTCATCTCATGAAGCACAGCCATCCAAATCAGAATCCCAACCTTCACCCACCGAAACCCCAATTTCCAACCAACCACCACCTATAGTCTCATCCTCTACTCCGTCTAGTCCTGTTCCCATCGCGATCGAAAAAATCAAGTTCCTAAAATGCTTGTTGTCTCTCCCTCACCGTCTTCTACCATAAATATAATGGAAACAAAAGGACTTTCGTCCACCTCTCGCTTTCTCCAAACCATAGAAGAAAAAATGGAAGGAGAGGAGGGTGCAGAGGTCTCTAGTCAACGTGTTCAGGAAGAATCTGTGGACAAAATAGTTGTTACTGGTCCGGGCGATGGTGATCTCTAGTGTCTCTAAAACTCTAACTGTTCAGGGGTTTGATCTGAATGTCCTGTCATCATCTGGTAAAGCTCCATCCTCTTTTACTGGTATTGCATTGTTGGATAATGATGGTGAGAAAGATGAAAATTCCTTGACTGTTATTGCTGAGGGAAGTCCAGTTGGGGATTCCTTGTCTAGTCGCGTGAGTAATGGGGTTCATGGGGAAGAACAAGGAAATGGGAACCAGGTGCTTCAAAGTGACAAGGAATTGGTCAGTACAATAAGGAAGCTTACAGAGGGACCTGGTCCCTCTACCTAAGAGGAGTTCTCAGCTCCTACTTAGGATGAAACTACATACTCTACTAAACAGCTCATGTACAGTGCCGATGCTACCTCTTCCTCTCACCTTGATGCAGCCCATTTAGAGATTATGTACGTCGCAATAAAGTCAGTGTCAGAAGGAGAATGAGATAACAATGAGGAGGACTATGATAATTTTTCTGTAGCCTAGTTTAACGCTTCTAGGAGTGGTGAGTCTATCACACAAGAGTTTGTTCCTAAACGACCCACCACGAGGCAGTAAAACAAGGTTGCTCTTGACAATGCATTAAAGGAGAATAAGGAGAAAAAGAAAAGAAGAAGACTTGTGATAAGTAGACTGGTTGATGAGAAGGATGTGTCTTCGGCAATTGTTGTGGAAGTTGAGGTTGAGGAGTTGAATCAGGAACCTGCTCCTCTTGTCCGTAAAACATCTAAGAAGGCTATGTTTGTGAAACAAAAGAAAGTATTATCTGCAAAGGTTGCTAGCTGGTGGAGAAGAAAGAGTTGAGAAGAAAAGTCTGGTGAGAAGGAGAAGTCTATTGAGAAGGAGAACAGTGTTGGGAAAAAGAAGTCTCTCAAAAGGAAGCCAAGCAGTAGTAAGGAACCTGGTTCCTCAAAGAAGGCCAAAATTAATGTGTCTGAGCTTGAAAGGAAAGCAAAATTTAAAAAAGCAGAAAGTTCTATGGGGTAGAGTTTTTGACACTGCATTCTTGATAAGTCTGAAATGAGGCAGTTGGTTGAAATCTATGACTTCCAAAAGTGGACTCATCTCTTTAGTATTCAGAGTCCAAAGCTCTATAAGGAGGAAGTTCGTAGTTTCTATGTTGATTTGTTACAGTGGAAGGTGACACCATCTGTTTGAAGATCAATGGGATAGATTTTGTGATTGATAAGGCTGTGCTCGGGGATATTCTTGGGGTGCCTGCTGAAGGGCTCTCAATTGTGGAGGGAACTTGTTCCCTAGGTATTAGGGAGCTTATTCTCAAGCCTCAAGCTATTCAACAAGGGGAACGAGTGCACAAGAAGACACTGCTTCCAAAATACCAACTCTTGTTCGAGTTGGTGAACAAGGTCTTGCTACCAAGAGCTAAAAGGCGATCCATTGCCTCTACAACGGACCTGGTTCTTTTGGAGGAATCGGACGGCTACACTCCCAATGAATTTGCTTGGGAATTTTATTGAACACATGAAGAAAGTGGCAGACTTCAAGGATGAAAATCATGGGTTGCCATATGGGTTTGCGATCACAAAAGTCTTTGAATGATTTGAGGTCCCCTTAGGAGAGTAGCTGTGGGAACTCGTAAACAAATGTTCTCAATGAACACGTTGGAGGAATATGAGTGCGTTGATAAAAAGGAGGGAATAGGCAACAGTTCTACAATCTCTCAACTTATCGATGCTCAGAATGCTGCTAATGAGGAAATCAGGCAGTTGCAGGCCCAAAATGCTATTCTTGAGGGTAAGCTCAATCAGGCCAGCACGGAACCTGGTTCCAGCAGTGCTCAGGGTGCAGAAGTTGCCTGCTTGAAGGCTGAGAATACAGAATTGCGGAAACATATGGAGAACCTGAAAGAGCAGCTGATCAACGATCAAAGAGCTGCTAATGCTCGTGCGAACGGTCTCCTCAAGGTTCTTGCTCTCTCGTCCTTTCCTTCATCATCCAGTGCCTTCTAATTTGTCCCTTTGTCAGTGCCCCTTGTCGGTCTCTGCCCAATCTTACAGTGTCCTTTTGTTAGTCGTCCCCTATGATTGTGGTACTCTAGTATTGTTTAATTTGTGTATGTTATGTAATGTTGGTACTGCTACAATGGTTCTTTTCCCTTAAATTAGTGAGCATCTTCGTCCTTTTAAATGCATGTTATACTCTTGTGTTATGTTTTTAGCTCTATTGTGTGCGCACAAGTGGCATGGGTTAACTTTATTGCCTTCTTTTTGCATTTACCTGTCTAATTTTTTTTATGATGCCAAAAGGGGGAAGAAAATTGAAAAGGAGAAACAGGTTCTCAGGAGAATTATGGCTATTCTACAGAGGTAACAATGTGGAGATCTGGTTCTCAGGGGTAACATCAATTCTAAGTTTGTTATCATCAAAAAGGAAAAAATTGATAATTTATGTGTCTTTTATTTTGATGATTTAACAAACTTCATATGAGAACCAGATAGGGAACCTGATACAATTGATTTCTCTGTGTCAGAGCAACAAGTCAAATGTCTGGTACAAGTCTCACTGAAATCAGATAAGGGAGCATAAGCGGGAACATATACATATCAACTCCTTTGTTCAAAGTACAAGTCAACTCTTACAGTTGTTAAAGCTGTTGCATTGCACACGCAACAGTACAACAGCACAGTTAAAGCATGGTGTGTACCGGACACTCCCTTGCATCATCTTTGATGACCTCACTTATATATTACCAACATGAGGCAAGGGATCATATGCACTTGAAAAACCTAAATACATTTACTCTCAAGTGTGCATCCGCCTTCATTCTCCCAAAGGCATTGAAGAACAACACAACAACATAACGAAGGACAAGATCCCAGCATTGATGACATCGTGTGTCCTTAGTATTGTTGTGTCTTTGTTTATGTTATTCACTTGTAACTTACTCAGCTTAATTAGAAGCATCTCGTAGGACACTTTGTAAACCATAAACTGTGTGGTTGTGTTGATTAGAGTTAGTCAAGTTGTTAGCTTTAATTTGTAATAGAGTTATTACAAAGAGGCTTGCAATATTGTTATTGTAAGTAGGTGCGGGATTAAGAGTTAAATTTCTAGGTTACAATAGGTTGTAATCTAAAGTTGCTCCGTTAATGAAGTTGAAATCCTACGAGTATAGATCGTGATTTTTAATCCCCGTGAGCTGGGAGTTCTTCACGTAAATATCGTTGTGTTATTTACTATACCATTTGAAAAACTCTTAGTTTACATCAATCATATCATTCTTTTTAAGACAAGCTAAAGAAAGTATCATGTAAAATAGAATACTCCTAGTTTTGACATAATCATCAATAGAGGTAGAGCTACTCTTTAGTAAAGAGTAATTACTTGAACATTTTTTATCGAAAAATTATACATGTACAAATTAAATTCACATTTTATATATACATATTTAATCTTGAAAATACTTTCAAAATTCATGACTTCAAACACTAAATTGTTATAAAATAAAAACTGTAAAGTAAATAAACCGAAGACAAGTATAGAGAGACTGATATATTATTTAACTTCAAACTAATGTACATAATGAACTGAAATCTCCTCTATTTATAGAAGAAAGAAAGCAGTTATGAGGTTTTTCTTGAGCTGTTTGTAAGCAGTCTGTATGAGCAGCTCACAACCTGCCTGTTTAATAAAAAGATGTTGCAAGTCATTTCATTGATTTGCTTGCAACCGGCCTGCATCAGTTGCTTGTAGATAAACTTCAATGTAGTACTAAATGGATAATCTTCTTCAGGAAGATTATCTACAATGGAGTAATAAATGGACATCTACAATATTATTTTCAGAACACTACCCCTTGGATGTTCATTATTAAGTGCCTCGTTAAAACCTTACTTGGAAAAATCTCGTGGGGAAAAACCCTAGTCAACAGAAAAGAATACATTGCAAGCTGCCTCATTAAAAACCTTACCAGAAAAATCCAATGGGAAAAAACCCGGGCAAGGAAAAAAGAGTACAGTACATACTTTACTCCCCCTGATAAAGACGTTATTTCAAATATCTAAGTCTCTGCATTCCAATCTTGTATAGAATCTTTTTGAAGGTTGCAGTTGGCAAAGACTTGTGAACCAATCTGCTTGATTTTTAGTTGAACGGATTTGTTGTACATCAATGTCACCATTTTTCTGAAGATCATGTGTGTAGAATAATTTTGATAAAATGTGCTTCATTCTATCTCCTTTTATAAATCCTCCCTTAAATTGGGCTGTGCATGCACCATTGTTTTCGTATAAAATTGTGGGTCTTCTATCACATTCCAAACCATATTTTTCTTGAATGAAATGAATCACTAATCTCAATCATACACATTCTCCACTTGCTCCACATGTAAACACGTTGCCGGTTTTAAGATTGAGCTTTATAGGGATCAAATATATAACATGCATCCGCATAGCCAATAAGATCTGCACTATCTTTGTTTGCATAAAACAAACTCATATCTAGAGCTCCCTTTAAATATTGCAATATGTGCTTAATCCAGTTCCAATGTCTCCATGTAGGAGAAGAGCTATATCTTGCTAGTAAACAAATAGAAAATGTTATGTCAGGCCCTGTAACATTAGCAAGACACATAAGTGCACCAATTGTACTAAGATAGAATATTTCAGAACCAAGGAGTTCCTTATCCTCTTCCGGAGGTCGGAACGAATATTTATATACTTCAAGTGATCAAACAACTATTGGTGTACTCAATGGGTGTGCTTTGTCCATGTAAAAGCATTTTAAGACCCTTTCTGTATAAGCAGATTGATGGATAAAGATTCCGTGTGCTACATGTTCGATTAATCGATTTGCATCCCAAAACAAATTTTTGTCTTTCCAAGATTTTTTATCTCAAATTCTTTCTTAAGATATTAAACCAGATGGAAAATAAAAACTTCTAGTTTATTATGGCATGTGCTACATTTTAGTAAACTTCTAGTTTAGTGTGGCACATAAATTTTTATATCAGTTACTTCTGATTTTCTGTGGCTACTTTTGTATCAGTAAATTTCTGATATACTATAGATACTTTTGCCTCAATAAAAAATTTTGGTTTACTGTGACTACTACGTGATGTAGTAAAAATTGAAGAATAAGGCATATAACTTCTCACATACATATTTAACCCCTATGGTTGTGGAAACATGAAGATTTTTAATCTTTCAATCATTTGTATTCTCAGTATGATTGTCATTTGTATTAGTAAGTTTTGGGTTTATCATAACATATGTTTTGACTATAATAGTGACAAATAAGCTTTTCGGTAACCTTCAATTTATTGTCCACAATCAAATATTATTCAAACACTACTTGTGTCATGTGTCTTCTAGATAAACAACTAGCTCTTCGGGAGCTTTTGATAAATTTTGTACTATAAAATATTGCTCAGACACTTCTGATATCTTGAGAGAAGATTATAATCAAATGAATAATATAAAGCCAATTCTAAATTTATAAATAACGAAAATTAAGAATTTTAATATTTCTACCACTAACTTTGTGACAAATATCTCCTTCCAGGAGAAATACCATTAACATCTGAATATTTTGTATCAATGCGGCAACCACATAGTCATTGCATCCTTTAAGGAAGATACACGGGTTGTTATTTCTTTCGTGGAACTCAATAACTAACCATAATATATTAATGTGGTTATAGTAGAAAGCATTCTACAAGAATGCTTTTGCCTTAGAATAGTACTTAATAAAATTATCCAAGATGTTTTACGTACAACAGGTACGTGCGGCAATGATCTTTATGCCACAAAAATAATATTTATATTTTCTGTTACTCTAGCTCTTCAAGAGATGAGTTGTGATATTTCTTCATTCACTCCAAGGAATGGAAATGTGTTTCAAAAATAACTTTGAATAGCTCATTATTTTATTTAAGCACAAAAAGACACAATTTCATAATATTTTCCTACTTTAGGAGAAAAATTCAATTGTTTTACTATTTCAGGAGCAAATTTAAAATACAAAATATAGAGTAGTATTCTCTTAATCATATTACCTTTTCTGGAGGTGAATCGTAATATATTTACATTAAGAGCGTGTTCATATTTACAAGCTTTATTAATATTGTCGCATTCACTTCAAAGAATGGATTAATATTATCAAAAGTTCTCTTTCTTCGGGAGATGGAACATAGTTATCTGAACGTACAATAACAATATTAAATTGTGATGGCGTCTGACCTCTTTTAATATATTTGCTACTTCAGGAGCAAATCGAGGTGTGTATGTAATATAGATAAATTTTCTCTAACTTATCTTCATTGTAACCATAGCAAGCCTAAATTATCATTCTGGTGGTCATAGGCATACACCACTTTTGGTGGTTAACAAAATTTAGTTACAATAAGATATACGAAACACAATCACTTTTGATGGTTGTATATTTCTTGCAAACTCTGCTGGAGTTTAAGTGAATCTAACAACGTTATCCACTTTGTAATCATTTATTAAGATAATCAAGATGAAAAAAAAATCAAAATAGGTATTATATACGTAGCACATAACCAAGCAATTGATGATAAAGATATTAAACAAAATATAAGCAAAATGCTCAAATTACTTTACACAAATTTGGCCTCTCCAGACATTAGTGATATCTACATCACTACTGTTAAGAAGAAAAATCCACCACCTCAAGGATGTAATCTGCCTTATGATGCTCAGAATGAACAGGATCTAACCACGGACATAAGAGCATCGCCTTACATCGGAGATTAACACTAAAATAGAAATTAAATTCAAAGTAAGTGCTCCAAATGGCAGAGTTCGTGCTGATAACATGTTATAAAATGAAAACTGTAAAGTAAATAAACCGAAGACAAGTATATAGAGAGATATTGATATATTATTCAACTTCAAACTGATAGACATAATAAACTGAAATCTCCTCTATTTATAGAAGAAAGGAAGCAGTTGCGAGGCTTTTCAGGAAGCAGCTGCAAGGCTTTTCAGGAAGCAGCTGCGAGGCTTTTCTTGAGCTGCTTGTAAGCTGTCTGTATGAGTTGCTCGCAATCTGACTGTGTTAATAAAAAGATGCTGCAAGTCATTTCATTTAGTTGCTTGCAACCTGCCAGCATCAGCTGCTTATAGATAAACTTCAATGGAGTACTAACTGAATAATCTTCTTCAAAAAAATTATCTACAACATCTACAATAATATTTTCATAACATAAATTCAATTATGGCGTTGTCGTTGAATGCATAGGAGTCTATGTTACCCAAAAGAATAGAATACACTAATTATCGCAGAGGATATAATACTATTGATAAAAAAGCAACCTCAACAAACAAACCAAAGAAAAAAAGTTCAATGTTTCTCTCTTTTAGTTACAAGAATTTGACATGATCAAATGATATCACCACTACCACATCACCATTACAACTAGTACTAGAGAAATTATTGTTAATAAAAGGTTCAATAATCCACGTAAAGTTAGGTACAGAAAATAAAATGGAGAATACATAACTACTCCTTTAACTTTTTTTAGTTTTTCAACTACACATCGTAAGTTTGCGGGGGTCCTATAACCTCCCCTGAATTTGTTCAAAGTGAAATTATTACTACCCTACATGATTAAGATCAGCTTTTAGTTGGACAGCAATACTCATACACTACATATGTATTGCCATATCACTTTTTTCTAAAATGTGATTTCTTGCCTTCTTTTTCATTTTTTTTCCTCACCATCTTCTACTCATCATATTTTCACCCGTTTTAAACTATCAAACAATCATCAAACTAAAACTATTCGTTGAATCATCACAAAAAAAAAACCCCACCAAATCCAAACCACTACCAAGCCACCAACGTCCAACTGAGAAATCAATAAATCATACTGAGCTTATTCCTAAATAGTAAAGAAAAAAACGCGAGAACACAAGTCTCATTTTTCTTTTGCTTTCTTATGTAAATAATAAAAAATTTAAAACCCTACTAACAATACTATTGTCCTCGCTTACGAATAAAAATCAAAAAATTGTTCAAAAGTGATGGAGTGAATATTTTGACAAAAATACTAGACTCAATAAAGAAAAAAATATAGATTTGTCATTGAAGTAAATTTCTAGAGAAAGCAGAAAGGACGACCTATTGTTTTCTTTGGCTTAACTACATAATTTTATTTGAGTTTTATTTTCTATGGCTCAAATAAATAATTTTAATGAGATAAAAGAGTTGAATTTGTGGTTAGTGAGATATAAAGGATGGGTCTTTGAAAGAATTGGAGAAAATATTATAGATTGAGTGAAAGAAAAGTGGAGTAATGAAGTTTGGACGGTCAAAAGTGGAGTTTCCCGGCCAATGTTACTGATTTCTTGGTCAATAGTATTTTTCTACTTGCTTCTTACACGTTTGATGGAAAGTGTAATCACTTTCTATGTCATGTCAAAAAAAATGATGAAATAATTTCACTTCAAAATAGTTTAGAGTTATTTTAAACGTATAATGAGTAAATTGTACCTAGTTGAGGGCGATAATTATGTATTCTCCCAAAAATAAAAAGAAAAAGAAGTAGGTAATTAATAAGAGTATACATTATACAATAATAAGTGTCAAATGTTCCTAGTATTTGAATATAATGATAATTGACTGGCAAGATGTTGTACTTTAGCCGTCATTTATGGATATTAAATTAGACTTACTTTCAAGTCCGCATGTGAGTAATAATAGATAATAACATAATTATGATACTAAGTGAAATTGGGTAGCGTTGGTTCACATCTAACTAAACCTCCTTAGCCGCCTGCCCCTACTCCACCCTTTTATTAGAAACATAAAACAATCAAAGTATGTGATTGAGATAGATGAAATTTTCCTTGGACCGTAAGTAAATCTTTTAGGTTCGAGTCCTGATTTAGTCAAGGAAACGTGTTTTAAATATCATATGATTATACTAAAACACGACAAGAAATACATGCGCGATACATATTTGTTGTATTTGTCGTAGAAGAATCTTTTGAATTCAATTTTAACTACGAATTTTGATACTAAATCAGTCCCGATCACCTCCAATTTTCCATAAAATTTGTATATTGACTCATCTATATCTATATGTTTTCAATGAATTTCAATCATACCCATTGAAAAAGGTCCATTTTTTCTTAGATTTTAATATATATATATATATATATATATATATATATATATATATATATATATATATATCACTTTATTTGTTACATCATCCATGAAATTTTCTTTCTGTCTTGTATCTAATGTTGGTGATCACGCTTAAAAATATGGAAGGAGATCTTTGCGTGTGAGGAGAGAAAGAATCTTATTTGGGTTTTCAATTTTTATATGTGCTTGACTAATTTTGGTAAGTCTATGATTAATGGCTAGAGATTGGTCAGTCGAAACTTATTTGGGACATTTATATAAGATTCCCCAAAAAAAATCACTTTTTTTCGGAATCAGTATTTGGCCATAACAATTTCAAATTTTCAAAAAGCTATTTTTCAAAATTTTCACTTCAAAAAACTCATAAAATATCCAAAACAGTTTCAAATTGTATTCATGTCCAAACATAACGCAAATTTTAAAATATCATTTTTACCTGAATTTTTTTTCTCTTGAGATATCATAATTTTTATGTCCAAACGCACACCAATAATTGCTAGCATTGAGAACTCTAGTTATACGTTAGAGATTGGTCTCAAGTATAAGTAAAATTGATGTGGAACCTGAGACATATGTGGTGCATAAGTTTCAGGATTAGGCAATACTTATTTTGTCCTAAAATTTTAAACTGTATCCTTAATTTTAGGACAATTTAAAATATTTATATTCTGAAAAATTAAATTAAAAAATCAAAATTCAATAACTAATTCCTAAATAGCAACCCTTTGAAGTGACTCCCTGGTGTTATTTTTACATCCAATAACTTTAGCTCAAATTTGTATACGTGTTAAAAATTTACTAAACCAAAAATATAGATTTCTAACAGTTGTAATAGTCTCTTGAGCTCGAATCTATAATATTCAAATTTTAAATTCACCTTTATGTGGAGCTATATATATATATATATATAAAATATGACATTACTCAAAACAAGGTGAAAAGAAACTTGTTAGAATTACTATAGATGGACAAGGCCTCAATACTTGAAAGAGCAAACAGTCTCATTGATTGTTCTATTAGAAACATAAAACAATCAATGGATGTGATGAAATAGATGAAATTTGATGAAATTTTCCTCAGACTGTACCAGGCTGTCCTTCAAGTAAATCTTTTAGGTTCGAGTCCTGATTTCGTCGAGGAAACGTGTTTCAAATATCACATGATTATACTAAGACACGATAAAAAATACAATATTTGAAAACCTTTTTTGTTATATTAAAGATTTGCTAAAAAGAAAAAGGATTTTTGCTGACCAAAAATCTTTTTGCGTCACGTTGACACTGCATGCAAACCAGATAGTTGAAATCACAACGTGAGAAGTTAACGTGTAACATCAATAGCAGTTTGAGCAACTTTCACCTTCATTTTATGAAATTATTTTTTCAGCACTATAATCTATAAAGGCAAGTACTACACATAATTATTTTGTTATCTTTTAGCGATTTTCTTTTCGAGAACACTCGTCCTTGTTGATTCTTTCCCTCGTTCCTTTTATCTTGAACATTGAGATTTCTCATCTCTGTACATACTTTAATTTGCTCTCTTTAATTAAAAACAAAAAAAATATGGACGATCTTGCTCTTATCTTTTCTCATCATAATCGTGAAACGTTAAGAAAACGACTTCACGAAGATGAAAAAGCTGCTGCTTTGGCTTGCATAATTTCTTTCAATACTACAACTACTACTCCCAACTCATCACAATATTATTCATCAGCTGCAGCTATGTGCAATAATAACCAATATCAGAGCTCTCAACTTTTAGAACCTTTACTTATCCCGAAGGCTGAGGCAAATCAACAACAACAACAAATCCAGCGTAATTTCATAAATTGGGATCCGGAGAGGACAATATGTACGACTGAGGCGAATCCTAGTACTATAAACTTCTCGCCACTTGTTTATCAAAATGGAAGAACGGCAAGAAGGACAGGGGAGCAAGCTCAAGAACACCTCTTAACTGAAAGAAAGAGACGACAGAAGATTACTAAGTTGTTTGTGTCCTTAGCCGCTCTTCTTCCTGGTCTCAAGAAGGTATGTACTTCTTGCAAAAACTCAATCTTTTATTAAAATTTAGTTAGTAAAAAAATATTTATACAATCAGATCGAGCGTAAAGTAAGCAAAACTGTACGATAAGCATTAGTTAATTTGATTCAAGTTGTGAAAGCAATCACTAATATTTGTAGTGCACAAACAATCATTTCTAGAGTTGCTTAGGGATTAGACAATATTTATTTTGTTTTAAAATTTTGAACTGTATCCTTAATTTTAGGACAATTCAAAATATTTATATTCTGAAAAATTAAATTAGAAAATTAAAATTCAATAACTAATTCCTAAATAGCAATCCTTTAAAGTGACTTCTTGGTGTTATTTCTACATCCAATAACTTTAGGTCAAATTTGTATACGTGTTAAAAACTTAATGAACAAAAAGTATAAATTTCTAAAAGTTATAGCAGTATCCTGAGCTCGGATCCATAATATTCAAATTTTAGATCCACCTCTCCGTAGAACTATATATATATATATATATATATAT
>MCJB01034164.1:43961-63987 GCA_002018475.1 Nicotiana obtusifolia | reverse complement strand
ATATATATATATGACATTCAAAACAAGGTGGATTAAAACTTGTTAAAATTACTATAGATGGACAAGGCCTCAATACTTGAAAGAGCAATCAGTCTCATTAGACAACTACGTGAAAGGCCAGAAACAGTACTGCAATGTCATTTAGAGACCAAAACAAACTATGAAAAAGGAGCTCCTGCAGTGAAGAAGGCAAGAATAAGTTTACCAGAAGTTGAAGTAAGAAGTTTAGAAGAGGAGGTGCTAATTACAGTCTACTGCAGAAAGCAACATACAGGAATTATAGATGAAATATTAAGTGTCATTCAAAAGCTTCATCTTACTATCAAAAGCAGCAATTTCATTCCATTTGGCAGCACTGCAATGCATATCACAGTTATGGCTCAGGTCTGATTATTAATATTTCCTAAAATCCTCTTGTATTTCAATTTGTTACTTGGTTTAATGTGTTAGAGTTGTCCCACATCGATGGGATTTGAGGTTCTTGGTCTCTTTATATGGTCTTGGGCAATCCTCGTCTCATAAGCTAGCTTTTGGGGTTGAGTTAGGCCCAAGGTCTGGTATTAGAATCAGGCCCATAACAATTATTGTTACCGATGTTGGGCCTCCATTTATGTTGTCCACGAGCCAGAATGCAGGCCTGGGCGTGAGGGGATGTGTTGAGTTGTCCCACATCAATGAGATTTAAGGTTTTTGGTCTCTTTATATGGTCTTTTTGGGGTTGAGTTAGGTCCAATCATAATGTACGTACTACAATTTGTTATATTCACATTTTTGTTTTTTACTTCTAATTTTTTACAGATGAATGACGAGTTGTGTGAGACAACAGATTGTCTTGCTGAGAAAGTACGACAGTCAATACTCAAAATGGAGAGATAATTTGATTTACAGACAAATAAGCCAGGAAACGTAATTTAGAGATGGGAGTAAAGTGAATAGTGATAATTGAATTTTTTGTATTTTATATTAAAGTATGTTGATCGATGTTAAAATAATAAATCATTTGTTTGGTTATAAATTGAATAAATTTTTATTTTCAAAAGTACGCTTGGCATATTTGTATTGCTTTATCAATATAAATACTGAGCGATACTATCATTATGTAGCTTATAAAATAATCTGTAAATAAGTCTTCTTTTATTTTGTTGGTATATATATATATATATATATATCATTCTCCTTTCATTTTCAGTACTTGCACAAGATATGTAAGTTATAACAGCATAGAGATTAAATATATTATATTATTTATAAATTACAATTATTTTATATAAAATGTATATTTTTTAAGATATAAGATATTTTACTTAAATAAAATGATGATATCTATATCTATCTAAATTCACATCTACGTCCATTACCTGCCAACAGTATACAGATCAGGTTCTAATATCTTAACAATGGCATATCAAATTCAACAAACCTGGTTCTAGAGGATATTAATATACTATTATTCCAACCTTATCATTTAGTTTAAAAAAAACTATGTTAAGCAATCCCCCTCCCAAAAAAATAAAAAGATAATCAGATGTAATTGTAGGCAAAGCCAGAAACCACAATAGGACACTACTTTAATTTTTATTTAATAAATCAAATTGCAAGGTTTAATAATATATGTGATTATATTTTAATTATATACTCAATTATATAGAGTACACGCGCAACGCAAAAACAATTTTTTAAAATTATAGTATTAAACAGAGTACGCTAGAAATTAGAGTAAGAGGATTATAAAAATTCAATGCAATATTGTTTTATGTACTAGGTTGCGTTTAAACAGGACAAATTTAAGTGATAAGTAACATATTGATTTGTACATATTCTTTATACGGTCCGTGTGTATAAGTTATCCAATTAAAAAATTGAAAAAAAAAGTTTTAAAATAGTTTATTATTCGGATTGTGATTAAAAAATAACCACAAATTCAAAAGCCACTATAAAATAGCCAATTTTTAGAATCCATAATACTATCATGAATTTCAAAAATCAGGGGAATATCCTAAATTTTTCACTTTTTTAAGTTGACATTCATGACACTGTCATGATGTTTTTGTGTTAAAAGATGCTACGTTGCAATGAATTTTAACTGTTAGCTAATTTATAAATATTGGTCCAGAAAATGGCTACCCCGTACAATATTTATGAATATATCTAATGGAGTAAAGTACACAAATAATTCCCGAATTAGATGGTCTTGAATTTTTTGTCCTTACATGTTTCATGAACTGAACTTTAAGGGGTCGTTTGGTAGGCCGTATTAAGTGAAATAATCCCTGTATAAAAATTTAATCCGTCCAATATCATGTTTGGTTGCTCAATTCAATTTACTCCTACCTAATACATGGATTAGTTATACCTCATATGAGGGATTAACTAATACCAAGGAAAGTAAGGGATTATTAATCCCTGGATTAACTATACCTGGATAAGACTTAAAATTACTAAACCGTCCCTCAAAGAAAGCTTGACTACTACTGCAATTCGCAAATATTCAAGGGTATAATTGTAAAGAAGATTTTGTATAGTTTTAAACCAAACACAAGTTTAGATTATACATTGCATAACTAATTTTTAATACAATGAACCAAACACTTGATAAAAAATAATCCCAGCACTACAGTCCCTGCATTATCAATCCCTGCATTACTTGTGTTCGTACCAAATGACCCCTAAGTTTAACAAGTGCTTCCTCTCGTTTATCCCATGTGTAATACTTTTAACTTTTGACTTTGAAGTTTTGTGCATGGGAAAGCGGGATCAACAATTAAATATCACCCAAAAAAGTGTCTATTTCTGCAATTTTTTGTTAGGCCGATATGCTTGGTCCAAACCACAACAAATCTCAACCAGGCCCAGGACCAGGTCCAGGCCCATTTAGTTGTCTCACCCCACCAGCCGTGATCTGTTATGCCATTTTCCTTTTTTTTTTCACATCGTCCAATCCTAATAGAGAATAGTACTGTACGAGAAATATCTTAAATAAGCCAAGACTAAGAAATACCAGACAAAATGTCATAAATTTCACATCTTTAAATAATTCTACAATTATAAATAGGCAATTGGCAGCTCCCATTCGTCTAGCTCAACTTTACTTTCTTAGTCAACTTTCCAAGTAAGAGCAAGATGATAGCTGCTGCAGCCATGGCAGATTTAGCAGTTAAATTCCTAGTAGAAAACTTGATGCAACTATTGCGCGACAACGCTGACTTTATTGTTGGTATAAAGGGTGAAGTTGAAAATTTACTACAAGATCTCAATGTTCTCCATGCTTTCATCAAACAAGCAGCTAAATCCAGGAGAGACAGTGCAGTCTGGAAATTACTCATTCAGGAGATAAGGAAAGCGGTAAACGATGCTGAGGATTCAATTGATAAGTTTTTGATTGAAGCTAAGAGACATGGCGATAAAAATAAATTTGCTCAGTGGTTTCATCTTACTCATGTTGCTAGAGTTAAAGGGGTTGCTGATGAGATTAAAATTATTAAAGGACTAATTCAGAAAATTTATACTTATGTAGGACCTCTACATCTTATTTCTGATGATAATTCCAGCGGAGGCCCTCAGGAGAGGAAGGTATGAGAGTGGATCTCTCTTTTCTTTTAATTTCTAGTTGTTTTCTTACTTTTACCTATTGTAGCAGATTTCTTGTCTTATTTTCGAAATTACAAAATCTATTTTTTTTGGAGGATTACTTGTAGATACTTTTTGTGTGATATGAGTAAAAAATTATTTGCACTGTGTCCATGCAGTGATAGGTAGACCAATTATGTTGTATGAGGCTAGTAGAGATGAGTATGTTGAGATGGATGTGCGTGCATACCAGTATTGATAAAGATTAAGAATGAGGATATTCGGGCCAAGGTAGGAGTGGCTCCATAAAGGACAAAATACGAGAAGCGATACTTAGATGGTTTGGGCATGCAAAAAGAGAAGTACAGATGTCCAGTAAGGAGGTGTAAGAGGGTGTTCTTGGTGGGTCGTAAGAGAGGTAGAGGTAAGCCAAAAGAATATTGGGGATAGGTGATTAGGCAAGATATGTCTTTGCTTCAGCTGACCGAGGACATGACCCTTAACAGGAAGGTGTATAAGTCGAGGATTAAGGTTGTCGGTTAGTAGGTAGTTGTATGTGTTTTCGAACATTTCCAGTGTTATTAGTGGCAATCTTGTTTTCTAATATTGTAGATTTCTGTCACTATATATTGTTTCTTTTGCCTTGTTTTCTTTTATCTTGTTCTCGTTATTGCTTGTTGCTACGGCTTTTTTTTTCATTTTTTTCCTCGTGCCGAGGGTGTAAGAATTAGGTCTGCGTACTATCTATCTTCCCCGGACCCCACTTGTGGGACTATATTGGGTGTTTCGTTTTTGGTTGTTGTTGTTGTTGTGTGAATATAAGTTAAACTCTTTTATATTTTATATAATTTTCGACGGAGCCGAGCTATAATAGAGCAACATGGATAGTGTGGATTCATATAACTGATACATAGTTGCTTGAAATTGAAGTGTAATAGTTGTTGTTCTTTCCCTACATTCTATTCTCTTTTTCCTGTTAATGATTCTATTGCCATTTTCTATAAGTAAAGCAGCGTGTTGAAACTACAAAAAATTCGGACAACTTATGTCAAAAACTAGAAGTGGACTAGGACAGAGCTACTGGGAGTCAAGGTTGAGTGTATTATGAATGTCATATTCTTGTTGCTCTTGATAATCTCAATTTAATTGTAGAATGGTTCATGGCTGTAGCTAGTTCAAGAATTACCTTCGTTGTTTATCAAATGGTATTTATGTGTATTATATGCAATGTATAAATAGGCATTTATACCATGGGTTTGGTGTTCACAAAATTGTTTATGTTACTTCATAGTTTTAACCAATTAGGACTGAAGTAAATAATTCAGAAAGGATAGAACAATTTTGTGCTTTTGTATGCTCTGCACTTAAACAACCTCTTGCAAAAATGCAGGCTAAGGCTGAGTATAATAGACCCTTGTGGTCCAGTCCTTTCCCGGAACCTGTCCATAGCGGGAGCTTAGTGCATAGGGCTGCCCGTATATGCTCTGCACTTAGAGAAGTTAGATGTGTGAATATATGCAAGAAAAGGTAACATTGTGAAAGCTAAAATATTCCCAACTAAAAAGAAGATTTCGATAGATTTGAAATGTGGTTGCCATCAAATTTGTTGCTTTTTATTTATTTATAAGGATGGTTGCTTTCTGCTACAATCTACATCTAACCAAAATCGCATTAAGAATTTAGTTGTATTGAGTGCAGACACATTCAACTAGGACTTCACATAAATTGATGTGCTCTGTGTATTGTGTAAATAGAGTCACATTCATCTATCTGGCAAAGAAAGTAGGAAAAAAAGCAGAACACTCCGAGGATGGCTACGTACGTGTTAAATTGCCATTCATTCATAATATCAGCATTTCATAAAATCTACTTGCATTAGCACGTTTGTCTCAAAATCATGTTTTTTTCATCTTTTGTTTGAAAACATTTCTAATATCATATATATGACCTTTTTTCTTCTTTAAGATCTTAAAACAGGTCCCTGTAGTAGAGGAAGACGACATAGTAGGCTTTGATGAGGAAGCGATAACTGTAATTGATCGTCTTATTGGAGGATCGGATAATCTTGAGGTTGTACCAATCGTTGGTATGCCTGGTCTTGGAAAAACAACGTTGGCATATAAGATTTACAAGGATCCTAAGGTTGAGTGTGAGTTCTTCCCCTGCATTTGGGTAAATGTCTCTCAATTGTACAAGAGAAGGGATATATTTCTGAACATTGTCAGCAAATTTACTCAAAACACCAAACAGTACTATGATGTACCAGAGGAGGATTTAGCAGATGAAGCACGTGAGCTTCTGGGGAAGGGTGGGAAATATCTTATTGTTTTAGACGATGTATGGACAATTGAAGCTTGGGAACGCATCAAAATTGCTTTCCCCAATAACGGTAAATGCAGTAGAGTCTTGATGACCACTAGGCAAAGCAATGTTGCCAGATATTGCAATGATAAACCTCACCGTAAAAAGTTTCTAACTAAAACTGAAAGTTGGGAGCTACTTGAGGAGAAGGTTTTTTACAAGAAGAAGTGTCCAGGTGAGTTAGAATTACCTGGAAAATCTATAGCCGAAAAATGTAGGGGCTTACCACTTGCAATAGTTGTTATTGCCGGAGCTTTGATGGGCAAAAGAAAGACAAGAAGGGAGTGGAAGCTGGTGGATGACAGTGTGGGTGAGCACCTGATAAATAGAGATCCAGAGAGCTGCAAGAAATTGGTGCAGATGAGTTATGATTGTTTGCCTTATGATTTAAAGGCGTGCTTCTTATATTGTGGGGCTTTTCCTGGTGGTTCTGAAATTTCAGCTCGGAAGTTGATTTGTTTATGGATCGCGGAAGGATTCATACAATACCAAGGACCATTGACTCTAGAGGATATAGCAGAAGACTACTTGAATGATCTTGTCAATAGGAACTTAGTGATGGTAATGCAAAGGAGTTCTAGCGGTCAAATCAAAACATGTCGTGTTCATGACACGTTGCATGAGTTCTGCAGACATGAGGCTATGATGGAGGAAAATCTTTACCAAGAAATCAAACGAGGGCAAGAACATTCTTTTCTAGTGAAACGAGAGTTAGCCGCTTATCGTCGCTTGTGCATTCATTCGTCTGTTCCTGAAATATTTTTAATAAAACCCTTTGGTGAACATGTTAGGTCGTTCTTATGCTTTGCCTCGGAAAAATTTGAGATGCCTTTAGGTGATATAATCCCCCGAGCCTTTCCCTTGCTTAGGGTACTAGATGCGGAATCAATCAAGTTCAGTCGTTTTCCTAAAGAATTCTTCAAATTATTCCATTTGAGGTACATTGCTTTCTCAACTGACTCGATTATGACCATTCCTACCAACATTGGGAATCTTTGGAATGTACAAACACTTATAATTGAGACACAACAGGGTACTCTTGACATTAAAGCAGACATTTGGAATATGACAAGATTAAGGCGTTTGTGCACAAACGCCTCTGCTACATTGCCTTCCCCCAAGCGCCCCAAGAGCAGCAAGGACAACTTGGTGAATCGTTGCCTACAAGCACTTTCTACTATAGCACCTGAATGTTGCACGGCAGAAGTTTTTACTAGAACCCCTAATCTCAAGAAATTAGGTGTTCGTGGAAAAATAGATGCACTTCTAGAAACCAGCAAGGATGGGTCCAGTTCTGGTTTGTTCAGCAACATAGGTAAGTTAGATTGCCTCGAAAAGCTGAAGTTGGTAAATGATACTCGTCAAAGTAGAAAACAGCTACACCTTCCTCCAGCATATATTTTTCCTCAGAAGCTAAAAAAGCTCACTCTGATAGATACGTGGTTTGAATGGAAAGATATGTCTATATTAGGTCTATTACAGTGCCTTGAAGTGCTGAAGTTGAAAGAAAATGCGTTTAGGGGACAGTCGTGGGAACCTGAGGATGGCGGTTTTCCTCGTCTGCAGGTCCTATGGATTGAAAGGACAGATCTATCTTCTTGGAAGGCCTCATCCGGGAACTTTCCACGACTAAAACGCCTTGTTCTTATATCATGTGATAAGCTTGAGGAACTCCCAGCTGCACTTGCTGATGTGCAAAGCCTCCAGCTAATGGAACTGCACTATACCAGTGAATCTGCCGCTAAATCTGCACGAGTAATACTAAAGAAGAGACGAAGAAAAGAAGAGGGTAGCACTAACAGATGCGGATGCAAGCTTTCTGTATTCCCTCCAGATCTTGGATTGTAACTTTAAGAACTGCTTCATTGGCACTTGATAGGTTAGTTTCAATTCATACCTTAGCCTTCAAACGATTTTTATTCCTCTGATAAATTTTCATAAAATTACCAGAGCTGCTGCCAACGAGGATTGTTTTTTTTCATAACAGCAGCCTCGTGAGTTTGAGTGAATTTATATTAGCTTGTGCTTGATATCTGTAAGGCAGGAGCTAGACATCAGGTAATTATGAAATTGTTTCCTGACAAAGCTATGAAGAGCTCATAAGCATGTACTAAGTTCCAGTTCTACAGAATTATGAGTATTACTTCACTATTTCAGCACCTAATATTTTTCTTTCTGCAGATACTATAAACTAGACTGCCCAGGAAAATTCATGGTGGTGCTTGTGACTGAATGCACAATGTCATACTTCAATTGAATATACATTGTCCATTTATAGATAGCAAATATGTAGACTCGTAGCAAATTTGTAGGATTCATTTTGTTATTCTTTCCTTAGTTGGAACCCAATGTACATGTATTTATACCTCTTACTTCTTGGAATAACATACCAGAAACTCTCCAACACATTGTCTATGTCTATTACATGGTATCAGGAGTCTTCTCTGAGTTGAATTGGTGGTACGTCAGAGTTACCAGTGTTGACTAGCCAGAAATAGGTGTTGCCTCGTCTCTGGTGCTTAAGACTTGGAAAATGATTTTCGCTACCTATCTAGGGAGAAAGGACCACGTTTCGGAGAAAAACTGCCTGGGACCAGATTCTATCATCTCTCTTGGTCAGGTTTTGAGTTTGAATTTTGTTGCTGTTGGATTTATATGAGTCTAGTATCCTGTTGGGGGTTGTCAGAGTGACTGTAGGGGGCTTCCTGCGGCTGAAGCTTCTTTCTGGTATCTCCTTCAATTAATTTTGATACTGTGAGTATTGTTGGTTGGAAAAATGACTGTAAACAACAAGGGAGGAGGAAATAAGACTACAGATAACATAGCAATGACTTCAAAAACTGTGTCATGCTATCAAGTATGTTCCTCCTGCACTAAAAGTATAGAGTTTGCAGACTTTTAAAGTTTACTAACGAGATATGAATGCTCAGCCTTCCCATCAAAGTATCTCATGTTTCTTTCAAGCCATATAGTCCACATGATATACATAGGAATAGTCCTCCAAATCTGTATGCATCCACTGTCCAGCTTCTGCCCATACCAGCATAAAAGAAGCTGCTTCACATCTTGTGGATCACCCAACAAACTTCCAAACCGATCAACAAAAATAGATTAGATCTACCGAGTGACGCTACAATGCAAATATAGGTAGTTGATGTCCTCTACCCACAGGGTAGGTGTAAGGTGTGCGTACACACTACCCTTCTCAGACCCCACTTGTGGGATTATGCTGTGTTGTTGTTGTTGTTGCTGTCCTCCACAGAGTTACTACAACGGAGGCATCTGCTGCATAATGAAATCCCTCTCTGTTGCAGCTTATCTTGAGTAAGACTTCCTGATTTATCTCCAAGACCATTCCTTCTCCTTCCTCCTGCCTATTTCAGAAATAAACTGTACCAGCCACTCACTGAGAAAGTTTCAGATTCACATGCTAGCCGGATTTGGGAGTCTCTTTTTTTGTCATCTAGAACCACATGCTGCAAAATTTCCAGCAACAGAGAAATACTTCCCAACTCCAAATTTCTTTTAAATGAAGCTACCATCCAGAGTTAGAGACACTTCTAAGCTTCTGAGTAAGAATATCCCATGCTTTCAATCTCATTACAAGACATTGGATTTGGAAATGTGCAGGCACAAAGCCTTCTAGTATTGCTCCTTTCCTTATTCAAAAGATCTATATAAAGTATCTTATTAGCGACAACATTTATGTATTTACATTTTATATAGTCATACAATATAAGTATAGGAAATATGCTATTTAACTAGTGTAGCATTGATTTTAATTTTGCTTGTCTCTTTTTTATGTTGATTTCAACAATAAAATGTCGGATTCCAGAAATTTGATCTGAATGCAAAACCAAGACTTCTTGTTATGGCTCTATGATTGTTAATCAAATATAAGATTGTACTCTTTGGGCTTTTGTTGATGATTTTTTTTGGTTATTAAAGGACCTTTAAATTCTTCATGGTTTTTATATTACGCTATAATTTCAAGAAACAAAACAATAATTCAATAAGATCTTGCATTAGTCTTTATCTGGCTGAGCCAATTTATGATGAGTTGGGGTTTCCCTTCTGCATTTGAAAATCAATGTGGTTGGTGTTTTGGTATAATCATTCAATGAAACGCGACAATTCTCAACATTTTCTCTACATTTTAGTTACCACGTGGATAGGCTTATGTTAGTCCAATAATATAGGCATGCTCATACATGTTAATCATAGAGAAAAGTCCTCTACTCACCAAAAATGGAGCCATTAAGAGTGGTTTGGAAGGAACTCATATACGCGAAGCAGAGGTGGATCCAAGATTTAAAACTTATGGCTTCAACTTTTAAAGTATTTAGCATTAAACTCACTATATTTTTAAAGTTATGAGTTCATATATACTATTTTTGCAATTTTAATAAATTTTTACATATAAATTTTTACTCCGCGTCGATAATTATACTTTCCATTGAACCCGTATTAACTCATTATATTTTTAAGTTATGAGTTCATATATATTATTTTTGCAATTTTAATAAACTTTTATATATAATATTTTATTACGCGTCGAAAGTTATGCGTTCAATTGAACCCGTCGGTAACACACCGCCCCTAACATGCAGGCCTTCAGGTTCCTGAGCAGCTCATGCTAATAAACTTACCAGATTTCTGTTGTCAACACTGTTAATAATGATAAATTTCATGTTACAATATGCAACTCTGATCCGAGAACAAGCTAAGCTAAATTCAATTTCATAAACTAAAGTGCACCCTAAACTTGGGGTTTTGGTAATTACGCAAAATAATTAGGACAAATTACTCTAGGAGGAATTCAACAAAGATGAGAAGCTTCTTTTAGGAAAGGGAAAAAGTTCAAATTTATCCCTAACCTTAGCGAAATTAGTCATCTATTAAGAGTTGGTTTGAAAATGTCCTTGCTGTTACCAAACTATCATAATGAAGGGCATGTATCTTGTCCGGAAAGATATCAAATTGTCTAGTTGATAACAATAATAACAACATATCTAGTATATTTTCACAAGTGGAGTCTGGAGAGGTAGTATGTACGCAGACCTTATCCCTACCTTGTGAAGATAAAGAGGTTGTTTCCAATAGTCCCTCGGCTCAGAAAAGTTAAGAAGAACAAGGAGAAGAAGAAGAACGCGAAGAAGGAGGAGGAGGAGAAAGCGAAGGAGAAGAAGAAGAAGAAGTAGAAGAAGAAGAGGAAGAGAAAGGAGGAGAAAAGGAAAGAGCAGAAAGAGAGAAGAAAATAAGGGAGGAAAAGAATTTGTAGAAGAAGAAGAAGAAGAAGCAGGAGTAGAAGAAGAAGAAGAAGAAGAAGAGCAGGAGGATGAGCAGGAGAAGAAGGAGAAGAAGAAGAAGAAGGAGGAGGAGGAGGAGGAGAAGGAGAAGGAGAAAGAAGAAAGAAGAAAGAAGAAGAAGAAGAGGAAGGAGGAGAAAGAGAGAAGAAAATAAGGGAGAAAAGAATTTGTACTGTCCAAGTAGTAACAATGGACAGTACGATACCTAGGTCGAACTAACCACATGACGCAAATGAGAAATGTTCAACTACCTACATTTTTTCTACCCTAATCCTCGATCTCTACATTCTCCTATCAAGGGTTATGTCCTTATTAAGCTGAAGCTAGCGCCATATCCTGGTGTTACCCGTAAAATAGTACAATTGAATTTATATATGGTTTCTAGGCAAATGAATTAGTTTGATCCTGAAATAATAAAACAATCGAAGAATTATGCAATACTTAGCCTTAGGATGTAGACAAAACAACATAAGCAACAGTTTCGAGAGCAAGGCTTCCGGGCTCAACAACAACAAAATCAAAAAGTAAGAAGATAAGATTGTATTGAGCTTTGTATAGAATGTAGCGTAAGTTTGCCAGAAAATTCATCTCTTTACAATGATAACTGAGCTCACTATTTATAGTTATGTCTAGGGAAGGAGGTCCTAGGATCGTGCCCTTCTTTAATGTCAAATATGAGGGACATTGATGAAGATGTAACAGTGAACATAAATGCCAAATTTCCTGTAATGGGTAATTACTCTTAATGCCATGGAATATTCTTTATTAAATGCTACCGGGCGAAGAGCATTTATCACATCTTTATGAGCGTTATTCTTTTCGGTGATAAACGAAACAATCACCTTCGGTCTTTTGCCATCCCTTTGTTTGGGGCTCCACGTGTCCCTTTTTTGGACGGCCATGTATCATAGCATATTTTACCCTATACAGATAGTCCCCCTGCTTTCCGGTGATATAACTTTGTGCTACCGGGAAGTTGGTAGAAACACTCTTTTCACGAGAATTACTATAATACCCTCTGAATGCTTCTGACAGTTGATTAGACGTATGTCTATCTGCAGTTAATGCCCCAAACATGCGTCATCCCATGATTCAGCACACTTTTGTCGATTATCGAGGTAATCATGGCCATGAATTTAGACGCCAAAACTTTTACTTATACGTATCAACCTTCTCCCTTATATTTCATAATTTTTCAAGCTTCCCTTATCTAACTTGCGTCTTGCTCTTCATCTTTTCTCTAATTCTCTTCAAACAAAAATCCTTCTCATTCTTCCATACAATGGCTTCTTCCTCAAAGCGTACTAGTTTTTCAAAGAGCAGGAACAAGGCCAAGGAATTTGCTCCTCCAACAGTGGGCTCCATCATCCCTAGAAGTCTTATTACCACAAAAGATCAAAAAGAAATTCCCTACTGCTAACTCTCGTACATGGGCCGTCAGTAGGTATCCTTCTTCCATACGTCCTTCTAGCATTGCCGTTGTGAAGGAAGACTTCCGCAGCCATGACTTGGATATTGTTGCTCCTAATCTATCGGAGCGAGTCACCCTACCCAAGGACGGTTTTACATATTTTTACACGTATCCCTTTACTTTGGGTGCGTTCTCTTTGAGCGGAGAGCTTGACTCCGTGATTGTAGAGTTTTGCCTCTGCTACCAAGTGTGTTTGGCACAAGTAAGTCCTTCTGTGTGGAGGACGGTTGCTTGCCTTCGGCGTTTGTGCCAGGAGACTGAAGAGGAGCTAACCTTAGCTCATATGATGAATCTCTATTCTCCCAAAATCTTCCACGGGGGAATAATAAACCTCTGCAAATGTGGCCACCATGCTCCATTGTCTAGCATGCGACCGTGGGTGTATGGAACGGTTCATTGCAGCTGCCGCCAACGACATCATTCCGGTAATGGCTCCATTCTTTTCGGCCGCTTGGAACAGCACTCGTAAGCTATTTGTTTAATATTTCCTTTTTACTAAATATTTTTCTATAGTCGTATTGAGCCTCCATCCTTCACCTGTTTCAGCAACTCGATGGATCCCACCGGTGATTGAAGGTTTGGATCGGTGGGTACAAAATATCTTGGACGTTACAACGCCCGATACTCGCTTGCGAAAAGAATTGGCCGCTAAATACGAGTGGAAGGCCAAAAATCATGGTAATTCAAACTCACCTTGTTTTAATTTTTTATGTGAAGAACTTGATTGATCACTTCTAACTTGTCTATGAGATTAGGTCTACTCGCGGGCTCTGTTGTTGTTCCCGATGAGGATGTCTTGGCTGATCCTACTGATGCGCGAGGCTGCTTCAGGAGGCGCTTACTTGAACAAGTGTCTCCAGGCCTGCTTCAGGGAGCAAATATTTCTTTACGGGGTCCCTGGCCAGAAGACAAACAACCAAATAGAAGACGCTACTCCGCAGGCTGGGGAAAAGAATAAAGAGGGCGAGGACCGATGCCCCCGATTCATCTCCGGTAGCGATGGTGACTAGCCCTCCTTCCAGGTCGGTCACAGACTCCGTGACGATCGACGATGATGAAGAAGCTAGTGATGAGGGAGTTTCTCTACATAGAAGACTACGATCATCATCATCTCAACAGAATGCTTGACCTGTTGAGATAGTTACACCAACCGCGGACGATACCTCGGCACTTTGGGGAGAGTTTGATTTGGTAGATAATGTCAACTCCCATTTTTGGGTCCCAATTGTTGTGTCCTTGCCGTCTTTGGTTGGCGAGCATCCAACAACTAGCACTACATTTGATGCAGCTATTTCTCACTCTTCAACTCCATCAGCTTCATCTCCATCTTCACCAACACCAGCAACTGCTACATCACTTCTATCTTCATCCACTCTTCCACCAACAATTGCTATATCATCTCTACCGGCCGCACCTGACTACGAAGAAGGTGTTCCTCTTCCACAGTCCCTAGTTCATGGGAATTTGGGGCGAAATTATGTTGTCCATTCTGAATATCTACAAAAGAGGAGAAATGTTACTCTTTCGGTCTCTACCAGATGCAACTTGCTATCCCGGCCGGTGGAGCTTGCTAATTATCTGAAGCCTTTGGCTACAGAGAAAGATTGGGAAAATATTTAGGCGCTCTCGGGAGAGTGTTTGTTGAACAACGACATGCACAACGCCGTAACGGTACTTTCCTTTCTTCCTTTATTACTCCTTCTATTTTTTGGTATGAAAATATCCTAAATTTTACCCTTCTTAATTTATAGGCCAACTTTCTTGCTTTTGAGGGCCTTCAGAGGTTTATTCGTGAAAAGGAAGAGATTAAACTCCGCACGGGATCAGCTTTTGGCAGAGCAGGAGCAATATGTCGCTCGCCT
This sequence comes from Nicotiana obtusifolia, assembly GCA_002018475.1. Lineage (NCBI taxonomy): Eukaryota > Viridiplantae > Streptophyta > Magnoliopsida > Solanales > Solanaceae > Nicotiana > Nicotiana obtusifolia. The sequence continues at coordinate 49,417 of MCJB01034164.1, read as the reverse complement.
TTCGGAACTGGAAGCCAAAGCTACTGAAGATGTTGTATTGGAGGCTCGTTTGCGGCAAAGCGAGCAAGAAGTGGTAACCCTTAGTCAATAAATTAGCCCGCTGAGGGTTAGGTTTGACGAAGCCCGGCCAAATGGGTTGAATTCCATAACGTCGTTTTTGCTGCAAGCGAACATGAGGCTGCTTCCGCTGAAAGAGTGATCAACTTAGAGGCAGCCGTAAACTCAAAAATTGAAGAGCTTGCTGCTATGGGGGCGAAACTCGCCTATCTGGAAGAGAAGTACAGGAAAACTATCAAGCATAATAGGCTTTTTAGTTCAATTGTCCGTGACCTTGATATTAGCCTCAAATCTGCTAGGTCCGCTAGGGAAAACCTTTCTACCGAGGTAACCCAACTCAAAGAAGAACTTAAGCGCCCGAGCGATTTCCTTCGTTGTTGAGAAAACTTACGCTATGAATAGCATGATGAGAAAAACTTTGGAAGAGGCCAAAGCTGGTGTCACTGATTTTGATGCCGAAATTGCTAAGGCCCGTGAGCTTGAGTTAGCTGCTAAAAGTGGATTCCAGTGAGGTTTAATGCACCTGGTCCTTCTTGTTCTGGTTCTGAGTTCTCGGGAACTGAAGAAGAATCGGAGGATGATGATGCTGAAGGCCAAACTGGTGAATGCTGAGCCATTAGTGGGTCCGTCTACTTCTCCTGGGAGCGCGGACACTTTTCTTCCTCCTGTTTCCGGAGATACTGCAGTTTAACTTTTCTTTTCTTTTTTCAATTCTTGTACCTATGCCGTTTTGACATGTTTTTGTAAATAAAAACATCTTTTGCTCAAGTATTATTTGAGTCTTCCTTTCGTTTGAATATTCATGCAAGTCTTTAGTCTTTGCATTTTCGTCCTTTTGCTTAAGAATTTTGCGCAAGCTTTTCTATTTTGTGTCTTATTATGTGAAGCCTCGGGTGTATTCTCCCCGAAAGCATTTTTGGCTCTGGGCATCAGCCCTTTTTCGTTAGGGCTTTGATAAGTATTTGCGCAAATTTACTTTTTGCGTCCTTTCGTATATGGCTTCGGGTGTATCTTTCCCCGAAGGAATTTTGATTCCGGGCATAAATTCTTCCGAAACGAACCCTTTAACGTGCGGGTTTTTATAAGAGAGGCCCTCTTATATTTACGCTGCTCTTGAAGAGGACGTCTTCTGTTTATTACGACACTAGCATTTGAAGTACTTGCTTAACTTTCATCGTTTAGACAAGAAACAAGATAAAAACAAAAGGATTTCATTTTATTCCTTCTATTTTCAAAAAGTACATAAACACTTGCTATGTTGAAAAGAAATTGTCATTACTTGTGGCTAACTTGTACAACTTGTTTTTACGAGGCTGGCCGCGCAATCCCCTGTCCCGATGATGCAATTATTTTTATGCTATCGAGCGAAGGACTATCTAATAACCCTCTAGTAGTTTGTGCTCATAAACGATCAGGTAACCTTTGCTCAATAGCAACTTAACTTTCCAGTGGGAATTTGCTATAGAGCAAAAGATTATCTAACCATCCCCGAGTGGATCTTTGCTTGTGTGCCTTGCTATTAAAGGTCTTATTACTATTGTCTTCATAGTATGCTTTCTATTGCTGCCTCGTTAAAAACCTTGCCAGAAAAACCCAATTGGGAAAAAAACTGAACGAAGAGAAAAAGAGTGCAGCACATACTTTTTGATCGGATAATGTTCATCAGCAATAATATCTTTTGAGGTGTGCCACGTTCCAATTTCTGGGCAACGTTTCTCCATTATGGTCTTCCGACTCGAGAGGCCGAGATGGAGACGGGGGCTGAGACCTCCCTAGAAGCCACTTCTATTTTGAAGGAGGCGACCTGTGTGATAGACATTGTTGTTTTCTATCTCCAGTCGTTCCTCTATTTTTCCCCAGCCCCGTTTTGGTTTGTTCTCTCTTGTGATATACATGCTCAGTGTTTTTATTGTGGATAAGGATGGTGAGTCCAGGAAGTTCATGCAGGAAATATTACCACTTCTTTTTTTCTTCAACAGAAGAGATTAATGGTAGTCATGGTTTGATTGTCATCGTTAGTTCTTGCCAGTTGATCATGAGTTCAGAAGGATGAGGAAAGTATTCAAATGAATACAGTTGAACGTGATTTGCCCAACTCGTATGAACCTTTCCCCGTAATAGCTAAAACCCGGTAGGGGCCTTCCCACGTTGGACCTAGTTTCCCCTCGTTGAGCTCCCGGGTGTTTTGAGTTACTTTCCTTAGGACCAAGTCTCCTACTTTGAAATAAAGGAGGTTGGCTCTTCAATTATAATACTGCTCCATTCTCTGCTTTTGAGCTACCATTCTTACATGCGCCAAGTCCCTACGTTCATCGAGCAGTTTCAAGTTGACTAACATTGCTTCGTTTTTCTATTCTTCATTTGCTTAGAAATATCTCAAGGTGGGTTCCCCTAATTCCACCGGGATTGAAGCTTTTGCACCGTACACGAGGGAGAAAGGGTTTTCCCCTCTGCTCGATTTGACCGTAGTCCGATATGCCCATAGAACTCTGGGTAATTCCTTTGGCCAGTTACTCTAAGATGCTTCCAACCTTTTCTTGAGGTTTTGAATATTCACTTTGTTCGTCAACTCAGCTTGACGGTTTGCACTCGGATGATAGGGTGAATATGTGATTGTGCCGATAAACTGTGGCTCGTTGTCGCATGCTATCTCTTTTGGTATTCCAAACCTGCAAATTATAATTTTCCCACAAGAAATCCACCACTTCGCATTCTCCAATCTTCTGATAGGGACTGCTTACACCAGCTTAGAAAAATAGTCAGTCAAAATTAAAAGAAATATTACCTTTTCGGGTGCCGGTGGTAGTGGTCTAACGATGTCCATCCCCCATTTCATGAACGGCCACGGGGTCAGAACCGAATGTAAGGGTTTTGCAGGTTGATGCACTAGTGGTACTTATCACATTTTCGTACGAAATCTTTGGCGTTTTGTTCCATGCGGGGCTAATAATATCCTGCCCTTACCAATTTCAGCACTAAGGAACCTGCGCCCAAGTGGTTGCCGCATATCCCTTCGTGAACCTCTCTCATGCCATAGTTAGCTTCGAATGCCCCTAAGCATCGGGGCAGCGGGCCTTGAAAAGATTTTCTATACAATTGGCCTCTCTTGAAGCTATATTGCGCAGTGCCCGGGATGCTTTGGGGTCTTCAAGTAGCTTCCCGTGTTCGAGGTAATTGATGATTTCATTCCTCCAGTCCCAGACCAAATTAGTCGAATTTACCTCATAGTAACCATTTGTATCCAGGACTGAGTTCATCAGTTGTACTACTGTCTCGGACTCCGTCCCCTTTATTTTTGTCAATGATCCTAGGTTTGCCAATGCGTCTGCTTCTGCATTATCTTCCTTATGAGTAATTAACCACTCCCAAAATCGCGCCAACATAGCCTGAACCTTTACCACGTATTGTTGCATGCGCTCTTCTTTGGTCTCGAAGATCCCGTAGACTTGATTTACTACTAGCTGTTAGTCGCATTTGATTTCGATGACCTCGGAGTCAAGTCCCCGGGCCAATTCAATCCCTACAATCAAAGCTTCATACTCTGCTACATTGTTAGTTAAAGGGACCGTTCTGATGGCTTGCCTTAGGGTTTTCCAAGAAGGCGCGATTAAGACTATACCGATCCTGGACCTTTTTACGTCGGAAGATTCATCTGTAAATAGGGTCCAAACCCCTGATATCGATTCTGACACCATTATTGCCTCCTTGGTTGACAGAGGTAATAATACCGGATTGAAATTGGCCACAAAATCAGCCAAGACTTGCAATTTAAATACAGTCCTTGGTTTATGTTCTATGTCAAATTCATTCATTTCGACGGCCCATTTGGCGAATCTACCAGAGAGATCGGGCTTATGGAGGATGTTCCGTAAAGGGAAAGCAGTCACTACGGCTATCGGGTGGCATTAGAAGTAGGGCCTCAGCTTTCGAGCGGCGACTACTAGAGCTAAGGCCAATTTCTCCAAATGTGGGTAGCGAGTTTCTACTCTCATTAAAATTTCACTAACATAACAAATGGGAGATTGCATACCTTCGTTCTCTCGGACTAAAATCGCATTTACCGCAACTTCCGAGACAGCTAGATAACCCAGCAACGTTTTACCTTTTTGTGGTTTTGAAAGCAATTGAGGGCTTGACAAGTACTTCTTTAAATCCCTCAAAGCATGCTCGCACTCCGGGGTCCATTCGAAATTATTTTTCTTTTTGAGCAGTGCGTAGAAACGATGACACTTTTCTGATGACCGAGAAATGAACCAGCTCAAAGCTGCCAATCTCCCCGTAAGCCTTTGGACTCCTTTCATGTTTGATAGTTGGTCCGAGATGTCTTCTATGGCCTTGATATTATCAGGGTTTACCTCAATTCCTCTTTGTGATATCAGAAATCCCAGAAACTTACCTGAGTAGACCCTGAACGTGCATTTCTCGGGATTAAGTTTCATATTATGCTTCCTTAAGATGTTGAAAGTTTCTTGCAGATGTTTAAAATGATCACCTACACTTAAAGACTTAACGAGCTTATCGTCTATATAAACTTCCATAGTTTTTCCTATTTAATTTTCAAACATCTTGTTCACGAGCCGTTGATAAGTAGCTTCGTAGTTTTTCAACCCAACAGGCATCACATTGTAACAATATATATCGAAATTCTTTATAAACAAAGTCTTTTCCTGATCCTCCGGGTTCATCTTAATTTGGTTATACCCGGAATAAGCATCGAGGAAACTCATTAACTCGTGCTTGGTAGTGGCATCAATCATTTGATCGATGTTTGGCAGTGGGAATGAATCTTTCGGGCACGCCTTGTTAAGATCTTTAGAATCTACACACATTCAAAACTTATTGTTCTTCTTAGGACTATTACTACATTGGCTAGCCAGTCTGGATATCTTACCTCTCGGATCGAACCGATATTAAGTAAGCGGGTTACCTCTTCTTTGACGAATTTATTCCTGGCTTCGGCAATCGGGCATTTTTTTTGTCTTACCGGAGGTATGTTGGGATCCAAGCTTAACTTGTGTACGGCTACCTCTGTGGGGATGCCTGTCATATCCTCATGCGACCATGCAAAACAATCAGCGTAGATTCAAGGAATTTAATAAAGTTGGACCTGAGTTCTAGATGCAGTCCTGTCCCCAAGTGAAATTTCCTTTCTAGGAATTCTTACATTGCCACTTGCTCCCGCTCTTCCGCTGTGGACTTTGTTGCATCGGTCTCTTCTAGAACTTGGAAATATCTCGGCACCTGATAATATTTCGTCGCCTCTGCCCCGGGGCTAACTTTATCTAGTTTGGGAGTAGGTGTCGGTCCCTGTAATTGCTATGCCACGTGTTCCTTTCCTTTGCTACTAGAGACCGAAATTGCATTCATCTCCCTTGCCGCCGGTTGATTCTGCTTAATTT
>MCJB01034164.1:15491-43941 GCA_002018475.1 Nicotiana obtusifolia | reverse complement strand
AATTCCCCTTTATGATACCAGAAATCCCAAAAACTTACCAGAGCTGACCCCGAACGCGCATTTCTCGGGATTAAGTTTCATTTATGCTTCCGTAGGATGTCGAAAGTTTCTTGCAAATGTTTAAGATGATCACCTGCATTTAAAGACTTAACGAGTATATCGTCTATATAAACTTCCATAGTTTTTCCTATTTAATTTTCAAACATCTTGTTCACGAGCCGTTAATAAGTGGCTCCGGCATTTTTCAACCGGAAGGGCATCACATTGTAACAATATATAGTGAAATTCGTTATAAACAAAGTCTTTTACTGATCCTCCGGTTCATCTTAATTTGGTTGTACCCATAATAAGCATCGAGGAAACTCATTAACTCGTGCCCGTTCATGGCATCAATCATTTGATCGATGTTTGGCAGTGAGAACGAGTCTTTCGAGCATGCCTTGTTAAGATCTTTATAATCTACACGCAAGCGAAACTTATTGCTATTCTTAGGAACTACCACTACATTGGCTAGCCAGTCTGGATATCTTACCTCTCGGATCGAACCGATATTAAGTAAGCGGGTTACCTCTTCTTTGACGAATTTATTCCTGGCTTCGGCAATCGGGCATTTTTTTTGTCTTACCGGAGGTATGTTGGGATCCAAGCTTAACTTGTGTACGGCTACCTCTGTGGGGATGCCTGTCATATCCTCATGCGACCATGCAAAACAATCAGCGTAGATTCAAGGAATTTAATAAAGTTGGACCTGAGTTCTAGATGCAGTCCTGTCCCCAAGTGAAATTTCCTTTCTAGGAATTCTTACATTGCCACTTGCTCCCGCTCTTCCGCTGTGGACTTTGTTGCATCGGTCTCTTCTAGAACTTGGAAATATCTCGGCACCTGATAATATTTCGTCGCCTCTGCCCCGGGGCTAACTTTATCTAGTTTGGGAGTAGGTGTCGGTCCCTGTAATTGCTATGCCACGTGTTCCTTTCCTTTGCTACTAGAGACCGAAATTGCATTCATCTCCCTTGCCGCCGGTTGATTCTGCTTAATTTCTCCTGTCAACAGCGAACCTGTCCACTGTCCGGAAACCTCTGCTGCTGCCTTTGGTCCGTTCGTAGGGCAAAAATCGGCCACTCGAAGTCCGTCTATCCGCGTCATAATCATCGTATGATTTTTCTCTGTTCTTTTCTCGTCCTTTGGTCGACGATGGAAAACCAACCTGATCATCTTCGATCCTATTTTTTGATTCATACAGGTTGTGGACATCCGCCCAGGTCGTTGCTTGAAACTCGAGTAGGCTTTCCTTCAATTTTCGGGGAAGCGTCTGAACTGCTCAGATTCAATCCCTTGGTGAATGCTTCAGCCTCCCATTCATTCGGGACAGCTGGGAGCAACATTCTCTCCTTCTGGAATCGAGTAACGAACTCTCGTAGCAGTTCGGACTCTCCTTGTGCAATCTTGAATATGTCGCCCTTTCAGGCCTGTACTTTTCTAGCCCCGACATGAGCCTTGATAAAAAAATCCGCGAGCTTTCAAAGGAGTCTATGAAATGCTCGAGTATCAGCGGATACCACGTCAAGGCTCCCCTCGTGAGGGTTTCTCCAAATTTCTTTAGCAACACAGATTCAATTTCGTAAGGAGTTAAATCATTTCCCTTTACCGCTGTTGTGTAGGTGGTAATATGCTCCTAAGGGTCTGAAGTTCCGTCATACTTTGGCACTTCAGGCATTTTAAACCGCTTGGGGATTAGCTTTGGTGCCACACTTGGCTTGTATGGCAATTGAGTATTTTTTTCGAGTCCGGACCTTTCGGCATTAGTGGGGCGCCTGGGATCTGGTCTATGCGGGCGTCACTTCCCTCATAAACTGTAAAAGTTCATTCTTGAAAGGATCATTCTCGTTAGTGAGGCCGGATCCGCTCCCCCCACCCCATCGGAGCCAAATTCACCCCTGGGAGTGTTGTTGTTGACCCTCTGCGTTGTTTGATTCGCGGGAGCCCCGGGAGGAATCGAATTTCGTGTGTTTGTATTATTTGAAGCTCCCAATAGCGCCTGCTTCAACTCCATCATAACCTTATCTTGTCGTGTGAGGTGACCTAGAATGATCTCCTATTGCTCTTGCAAGACCCTTACTGCGTCAACGACATGTTCCTCATCAATATCATCGGGAATTGTCTCCCGAACATGTCGAGGATATTGCCTGTCATGCACCGGTGTACTGCCATTCCCCTCATTTATGGGTGTCACTGATTGAGTCCTCGAAATGAGGCTGATCCCCTCGAATCTCGGGGTTGTGCATGTTATTAACCGTGTTATCTGCCATTTCTTATGATTTTTTCTGAGACAAAATAATCAAAACACATTAGTGAATAAGGCAAGGATCAATTTAATTACACGGTGGGCGCCAAACTGTTTACCCATAAAACGGTACAGTTGAATTTATATGTGGTTTCTAGACAAATGAATGAATTTGATCCTAAAATAATAAAATAATCGAAGAATTATGCAATACTTAGCCTTAGGATGTAGACGAAATAATAGAAGCAATAGTTCCGGGAGCAGGGCTTTCGAGCTCAACAAAAACGAAATCAAAAAGTAAGAAGTTAAGATTGTATTGAACTTTGAATAAAATGTAGCGTAATTTTGCCAGAAAATTCATCTCCTTTACGGTGATAAGTGAGCTCATTATTTATAGTTATGTGTAGGGAAGGATATCTTAGGATCATGCCCTTCTTTAATGTCAATTATGAGGGAACATTGATGAAGATATAATGGTGAACAAAAATACCAAATTTCCTGTAACGAGTAATTGCTCTTAATACCATGGAATATTTTCTATTAAATACTATTGGGCGAAGAGTATTTATCACATCTTTATGAGCGTTATTCTTTTCGGTGTTAAACAAAACAGTTGCCTTCGGTCTTTGATCATCCCGTCTTGGATTCCATGTGTCCATTTTTTGGACGGCCACGTGTCATAGCATATTTTATCTTATACAACTAGTTGGTTTAATTTCTCAAATTATTAGTCCACCACCCATTTAATTACATTTCGTTTTTTATTATTTAATCCTGTTAGCTGGGCCTCACAATTCACTACCCAGGTAACTTCTCTTTTACTTGAGGTGTCAGCAAATGGTCCCCACAAAACCACATTTCAAATGGAGAACTTTTGTTAGATACACTGGTCAAGTCTTCATCTTTTCCTCTGCAAGTCCACACCGTGTTTTCTTGGTCTCGGGTCTTATGAACTATATCGGGGATGAGCTCTTTTTTTCTATCAAAAATAAAATAAAATACTCCAATTAATTTCCCTCCTTTTTCATTATTAGGTGCAGGCGCTGGATTCTTTGTCTTGGGTGTTTGAGCACTTCAATCACTGTACAAAGGATTTTGATATTGGGTTTCCTTCCACCAATATGAAAGTAAGTTGCAGCAGTGTCTTTCTTTTCTTCATTTTACACTATACAAACAAGCTATACATAAATTATTTTGTAAATATACCTCTACCTTCGTAAGGTAGGATGGTATAATATTATGCATAATTTATGTATTATGCGTGTATAATTGTGTATAATTAATGTATAATTTATGTATATGGCTAAAAAAAAAGTAAACAATGAACATGATTGGCTATTTGTGTAAAAATCCCGAGGATAACGTCTGCATACACATACCTCCCAGACCCCACGCGTGGGATTCCACTCGGTTTGTTGTTGTTGTTGTATATAAATGGACTGTTGAATCTCCCAAACTGTGCTCGCTCATTGTACAAGTTGCATGTTTCTGAATTCTCTTGTTAGAATTTCTGGCTACTATGTAATACTTTACTCTGATGGAAAGTAGAAAAGAAATGAGAAAACCAAAAGTTTCGGATATCTTGTTCTCTTTTGTGTGATTCTTGAGAAATGCACTTTTCTTATGGGGTGATAGGTTGGAGATACAAGACTGGCTCTTGCTTCTTGAAGCTGTTGTTACTCCGATCACCTCTGCTGAAGTTACCAAGGTCAATATCTTTCTTTATCAATTTATTATGTTTTGCTCGTAGCTTTAGTACCTAAGATGTTTCATTTTAATAATGTAAACTATAAGTGTTATTAATAAGAGGCATCCATAGGATGCAAAGTACAAAAGTATTGATGAGTGAGAGGATGTTTGGTTGACTATAAGCAGGTCAAATTGGCTTATAAGCACCTTGTCGCGTATCTACGGGTTTGGTAAACATCCAAAGTGCTTACAAGTCTGAATCAACAAAAAAGTTATAAGTTGGTTCCCCCAACTTATGGCTTTTCAGCTTATAAGCACTAAAGGACAACCCACTGCAGACCAAAAATGTTGAGGAACATGTTCCAAATTCCTCTGGTCACTGTATAGGGTAGGAACCATAATTACCAAAGTTCTTGAAAGAGTCCAAAGGTTGAGACAAGACACTTCTTTGACCATATTTTAGCTGCAGCTGCACACAGTTGTCGCAAATAGATTATAAAGGAGATTTTCATCCCTCATTTGCTCTTGGAAATTGGAAAACAGATAATTGCGAAGGTATCCCAACTTCGTTTGGTGTATACTTGCAACATCTAGGCCCTTGTTGCACTTGTAAAGAATAAAAAAATGGGTAAAAGTTTAAATTGTAAATGGTGGAATCTTTGCCGTTTTAAGGGTAATGCCGTAATGGAATCAGTATACTGCATGAAATGTTGTAGTGTCATGCTCCGAAATATTGATTTTGTTACTTGCAGGATTCATTACGAACAACAATTCAAGGAAACTGAAAAGGTGGAAAGTAGATGGCCAGGGAGTCTCAGAACATGACGGAGCTTGTAGATAGTTGGACAATTAAGCAATTGTACGATGCTGCAGAGCATCTAGCAGATGTAAAGTCTTTTCTCGAGAAACTGGAGCAAGTTCAGCCTGAGAACGCGATATCTGCACAACTGGGGGCACTATTTGTAGAAGCTTATGATGGATCTTCTGAGATATGGTCTCACATGGATCAATGCCAGTGGACTTGCACCATCAGAATGACGATTTCAAAGGTGCTTAAAATAATTAAACTGGAGAATATTGCTGAGCGACTCAAACCTGCAAAGCCATCCACATCAACTAGCCCAATGATTTTAGAGGTGCTGAAAATAACTAAACCCGAGAATATTGCTAAGCGAATCAAAGCTTCAAAGCCGTCGAGTTCACCTGGCCTAATATCTACGGAGATGGTGGGTTTTATCGAAGTTTTGCTTGATACTGCTCATGATAAACTGTTGTCCTTTAGTTTAGTGCATGCCTCTCGCTTGTATGTGCTTAAAAGGAAGCTGAGGTATCTACAAGTCTTCTTCACGTTAACGACAAGGTGGTGCTTTGAGCATGAGAATATGAAGGATCTCTTCACCCATGTTGAGGATGTAGCTTACACTGCAACACACATGTGTTTCTTAGGGGTGGGCAAAACTATGGATCGCGAGTTCTCTGAATTGCTGGAAAAGATAAGTCCTTTTAAGCCTGAATTGAGGCAGATTTATAAGAGCCTCTTGACAGTGTCAAAGTCATCACTGTTAGATACTACAATGAATGTAAGGATAAGTCCTTTTAGCTTTGTTAGTGCTCTCCAAGAGGATCTGAAAGAGCTAGTAACCCGTGATACTTCATTGAAAGTTTTCCTTGACAATCAAATTCCGTGGCTTCAACAAGGACTTCTTTATCTTTCTAGATATCTCCGGGACATAGAATTAGAATTCACTCCACTCGAAGAATTCAATTCTCTTCAATCAAATATTATGGCTCTGTCCATTGAAGCAGCAATTGCAATCTACTCCTCCTATGATGAGGAAATGGACGAAACTACTGAAATGAAGCGTGTGTTTTTTCATTTGCAACTGAAGTTTAGTCATTTCAAGTTAGAAGCCTGTCTGATTAAGCTACTAAACAGTGAATCCACCATAGTAGCTCCTCTGAAAGATCTGATTCACTATATCCGGGAAGAGCTGATATTCTTGGGAACTTTTCTCATGGATTCATTGGAGAAGTGCAAAGAGCAAATTAAAATAACTGATTTTCTGACCCTTATTCAATCTGTGACTAGCCAAGCATGGTCAGTCACTCTTTCTCATGACTCGGAGCAAGAAGACTTGGCCAGGCAAACAAATCACTTGCATTTACAATTGCTTCTTAAGTTCAAGTTTATTAAAGCAGCAATTAGACAGATATGTCCCGACATTTCTGCATCATCGACACTAGACCATCTTACAATAGATCTGCTGAACTTTCTTCCGATTAACTTTGAGGTCATTGATTCTTATTTCAGCATGCTAAAATCCTCAAAGGCACCATCCTCAGATAGCCCCAAGATGGATGAGATTTTGATGGGATTTCATGGATATATTATTTCCAATCTTCTACTGAAGGATGAAACCAATTTGACATTTACTGCTGCAAATGAGGATAATTTTTTTTACAATGGGTTGTTGCTACTGGCAACATATCTTGTCGATCCTCTAGTGCATCACAGTGGACACAAGGAGGAGGATAATCTCTTGACAGGATTTGGAACTGTCGGAATCGAGTCTGAGTCTGCTATCTGTTTATCTTATGAGGATGTTGTGGATAGCAACAAAATAAGGAAGGTCAATCTTGTCCTTCAGTTTTTGACAATTGCGTTCAAGCTTATCGAGTCAGAGAGAATCTTGATGGATCTACTAAAGCATAAATCCACTTTGAAAGCTCAAATTGTGGATATTGAAAGTGCTCATGAGGATCTTATTTTCCTTAGAGCTTTCCTCATGGATGTTCTCATGCGACACACAGAGCTTAACGAAGTGCATGATCTCTTAAGGCATGCTGAAGGGACTGCCAACAAGTTAGTACAAGTCAGTGGTTTTTGTTATGAAAGTTTCATGGATGGAGGTAACACTGAAAAAATGAGGCTTTCATTATCCGATTTGCCACAAGAGATTGAGTCTGTCAAGGTAGAGGTCAGAAAAGTATGGTTTCAACTTCTGGATGCATCACCATGCAACGTGGCAGAAGGGGAAGACATTATTTTCTTATTAAACAACCACGACAGGATGCTGAACTCTGATGATTATTCAATCTCTTATCTGAAGAATCAGGTCCCAGTAGTCAAAGAAAAAATGATGTACTTGGGCTCTTTCCTTGCAGATATTATACAGCATCGCGATATGCATCAAGAACTCCAAGACCTCATGAAGCGTGTTCAAGATATTACGTTTGTCTGTTTCTTCCATGTCAGGGGTTATACTCCTGCTTGGCATGACATGTTACATCTCTCTGATGTCAAGCAATTGCTTAGGTTTGTTGAAGCAGAGGTCAAACTGATTTGTTTCAAAGTTCCAGATTCTTCATGTTATAGCTTCCCCAAGACAAATGGATTAGGATTTCTCGATTGTTTCTTGGGAAAATTGGGAGAGCTGTTAAGTTCTAAGCTCGATTTGATTATCGACTTAAAGCATCAGATTCAATCACTCCAAGAGGGCCTGTTGTGTCTAAGATCGTTGACCGATCAATTTGCAGAAGACGATGAGCATGATGAAGTTTATGGTCGTATAACAAGTAGCATTGAAATTGCATACAACGCAGAGTATGTCATTGACTCGTGCTTGGCCTGTTCTTATCCACTCTGGTACAAAGTTCTTTGGATTTCTGAAGTTGTTAAGAATATTAATCTTGTAAATGCAGTTGTTAGTGAGACTTGTGAAAGAAAGAACAATGATGTGACAGTGACCGAAGCTGTAAAGACCTCCGGTAATCTTTTACCATCATTATCAGCTAATACTCCAAGAACAAATGAAGAAATGGAGGGATTTCAGGATGCGATGAACGAATTAAAGAAGCAGCTACTTGAAGGATCACCTGAGCTAGACGTTATCTCAATCTTTGGCATGCCCGGATTGGGTAAGACTACACTTGCAAAGAAGATTTACAGTGATCCAATAGTGACCTCTTACTTTGATGTCTGTGCTCAGTGCTGTGTGACTCAAGTATATTCATGGCGAGAATTGTTGCTTACCATTTTGAATGATATGCTTGAGCCTGCTGATCGGAATTTAAAAGAAGATGGTGAATTAGCTGATGAGCTGCGTCGATTCTTGTTGACCAAGAGATTCTTAATTCTCGTTGATGATGTGTGGGACACTAACGTTTGGGACTATTTACATATGTGCTGTAGAGGTTCTCGCAATGGGAGTAGAATTATTCTAACGACACGGCTGAATGACGTTGCCAGGTATGCTCAATGTGATAGTAAACCCCATCATCTTCGTTTATTCAGAGATGATGAGAGTTGGACATTATTACAGAAAGAGGTGTTTCAAGGAGAGAGCTGTCCACCTGAACTTCTTGATGTGGGCTTTCGAATAGCAAAAACTTGTGGAGGGTTGCCTCTCTTCGTTGTGTTAGTTGCTGGTGTTCTGAAAGAGAAAAAGAAGAAAGCAGAATTGTGGAAAGAAATAGAAGAAAGTCTAGGTTCCCAGAACATTGGTTGCTTGGAAGAGAGCATGTCTATGATTGGATTCAGTTACAAGAATTTACCACACCAGCTGAAGCCTTGTTTTCTCTATTTTGGAGGATTTTTGAAGGGCAAGAATATTCATGTCTCAAAATTGACTCGGTTGTGGCTTGCCGAGGGTTTTGTACAAGCAAATAAGGGACCAGAAGATGCTGCACAAGGTTTCTTGGAAGATCTTATTAGTAGAAATCTAGTGATGGACGTGGAGAAGAAACCCAATGGCAAGGTGAAAACATGCCGCATTCATGATCTGTTGCACAAATTCTGCTTAGAAAAGGCCAAACAAGAGAATTTCCTTCTCCGGATAAATGGGTATAAATAATTGCACTAATTTTATTATACTAGTTTCTAGGTACGCACAATGTCGTGTCCCTTGTCTCAAATATTATGTTTATCCCTACTCATTTTCATCTTTTTTCTTTACTCAGACTCTGTGTAGAGGACACATTTCCTGAAAAGCCTAAGGAATATAGACTGTTTATCCATTCTTCCGAGGATCATATTGATCAGTGGCAGCCATCTCGTTCAAATGTTCGCTCCTTAGTACTCAATGTGATTGATCCGGATAACTTGTTATGGCCACATAATATATCCTTCATCTTTGACAGTTTCAAACTCGTTAAAGTGTTGGATTTGGAATCTTTCAACATTGGCGGTACTTTTCCGAGTGAAATACAATCGCTAATTCATTTGAGGTACTTTGCTGCTCGTACTGGTGCAAGTTCAATTCCTTCAACTATAGCTAAGCTATGGAATCTTGAAACTTTTGTGGTAAGAGGATTGGGAGGAGAGGTGAAATTACCTAGTTCACTTCTGAACCTGGTGAAATTAAAGCATATACATGTAAAGAATTGTGCTTCATTTAGTTTGCATGACAACATGGGTGAAACACTTGCTGACTGTCAATTAGATAATCTGGAAACCTTTTCCACTCCACATCTCTCTTATGGTGAAGATACAGAGATAATCTTGAGAAAGGTGCCAAAATTAAGAAAGCTGAGTTGCATATTTTCGGAAAAATTTGGTTATTCAAAGATAGTGATGGGAAGGTGTGTTCTTTTTCCCAGATTGGAGTCCCTAAGTCACCTTGAATCCCTCAAGCTTGTTTCCAACAGCTATCCAGCTAAACTTCCACATGTCTTCAGTTTCCCCTCAAGACTAAGGGAATTGGCTTTATCAAAATTTCGTCTACCTTGGGGCCAAATTTCAACGATCGGAGAGCTGCCTAACTTGGAGATTCTAAAGTTACATCTCAGAGCCTTTGAAGGGAATCATTGGGAAGTGAAAGATTCAGAGTTCCCTGAACTCAAATACTTAGAATTGGACGACATCAATATTGCACAGTGGTCTGTATCTGATGATGCTTTTCCTAAGCTTAAATGTTTGGTTTTAACCAAATGTAAGCGGCTTGAGAAAATCCCTTCTCATTTTGATGACTCTGTGTCTCTTAGAAGCATTGAAGTAAACTGGTGCAGCTGGTTTGTTGCCAATTCAGCCCAGGAAATTCAGACAATACAACATGAAGAAATGGCAAATGGTGCGTTTACAGTTAGAATACAGCCTCCAGATTGGGCTACAAGATCATCTCCTTTGACTCTTATCTGGTATGTTTTTGTCATGTTCATCTAAGTACATTTCCACTCATTCGTTCTTCTTTCAACCCAGAACATGCTTATTTGTTACTACTATTATACTTATTATAGTTACCTGCTCTTATTGAAAAGAAAGAAGAACAGGTCATCTGGCTATATTCTTGAATCTGAGTGCTAGACTTGCTCAAGCTTTGATGAGTACTGCACTAAGTCTGCAGAGTGTTTGAAGGAAGGAAAGATCTTTTGTATGTTGTGAAGTTTTCTGGTAAAGTAGGAATCTCGCTCATAAGAGAATTGAAACGGTCAGTTCCCTATCCATTTGTCTCGTTCACTTTTGTGAACAGAAGATGGAGGATCTCAGCTAGGGAGATTTTCTGTTGAAGGATTTTCAGGGAGAAGTGAAGTGTTTTTTTTGATTTCCCACATGGTGTCCGGTACCCGCATTGGAGCCCGACTATATCCAGACTCTCACCGCTTAGGCTACATTCAGGGAGAAGCGCTCCCTACCAAGTATTTTTCCGTACCCAGGGCTTGAACCCGAGACCTTTGGGAAAGAGCAGCCCCATCCGCTGTACCACATCCTTTGGTAGTAAAAAGTGAAGCGTTTGAATAAATGTCAACAGTGATTTGTGGTGAAACTTGTAATAAACGTCAACAGCTTGGAAATTTGAAATGACGTTATTAATAGCTACTACCAAATAACCTGCAGTTAACAATTTCAATGTTTCTGATTTTCGAATCAAGGTTACTTATCTTGAAGAAAGGACGTTATTTGTTGAAACCTTGATATCTTTTTTTTTTTTTTTTTTTTTTTTTTTTTTTTGAAACCTTGATATCTTGATTCATAGACTGGCATTTTTGTTAAAATAAAGTAACATAAGAAAGAATAACTCCAGATTTTGAAAAGCTAGCCTATATTTAGTGGGCGCTTGGACATAAAAATTGTAAAATTTCGAAAAAGTATTTTTTTAAAGTAAAAATAATATTTGAAATTTAGGGTTATGTTCGGACATGAATATAATTTGGAGCTGTTTTTGAATTTTTTGAGTGATTTGAAGTGAAAATTTTAAAAAATAGTTTTTTGGAGATTTTCAAATTTTTGAAGTTTTTTGATATTCAACTTCAAGCTAAACTTGAAATTTTCATGGACAAACATTAATTTAAAAAAAAAGTAAAAATATTTCGAAAAAATAAAAAAATTCTTTTGTCCAAACGGGCCCTTAAAAAACAACTAAACTATTTGTTGCTCAATTCCATCATATTAATATCAACTGTAAACTCAGTAGGGATTATAAAAGTTCAATGCAATATTAATTAATTTACTAGCTGCGATTAAAAAGGACGAATTTGGGTGATAAAATAGGACATAAAATATATCCTCGTGGATAAACATGTATCACAAGAATGGAATTTGTTCTTTCCAAATTGTAAGTCCATCATTAAAAAACTTTAATCTAATTCATAGGTAATAAATAAACTATGCTATTATATATAAGTCTTCTAAAAAATAACTACATCATATAGGTAACTCAACTGTCTATTATAGATGAGACTACTAACCTGAAAAATAAGGCAGATCATCCACTATAATCGATTTAAAAAATTGATGTCGTAAAATTATTAATACTGTCAGAATATATAAGTTAATTCATCAAAATAAATCATATGTTCCCATGGGTTAGGCCAATGTGCTTTGTGCAAACAATTACAATTCTCAACCAGGCGCAGGCCCATTTAGTGGTCTCACCCGACCAGGGGCACGTGCACATGTAACCATTCTTAGGGATGTTATTTAAATATTAGTCACTATTAATTTTATCCTGAAATTTTATATTAAAATTTTAATTTCAGGACTTTTTTATTCGAAAAAATTAAATTGAAATACAGAAATTCAAGACGCAATTATTAATTTCTAAATAATAGCTCTTTAAAGTGGCTATCTAGTGTAATTTCTATCCCGCGACCAGCCGTGTTCTGTTACGGAGTCCATTTTCATTTTTTTCACGTTGTCCAATCCTAATAGAGAAATATAGTACAATCAAACTGCTTGTAGTAAGAAAAGACCAGATAACGACAAAATGTCATAAAATTTTCCAATCTTTAAATAGTTCTACAATTATTGGTTGGCACTTGGCAGCTCCCATTTAGTGACCATTATATTCTGCTCAACTTTACTTTCTTAGTCAACTCAAAAGGAATTTGTTGCTTCAGCCATGGCAGATGTAGCAGTGAAATTCCTAGTAGAAAACTTGATGCAATTATTAATTGACAACGCTGACTTGATTATTGGAATAAAAGGTGAAGTTGAAAATTTACTACAAGATCTGAATGACTTCAATGCTTTTCTCAGACAAGCAGCTAAATCGAGGAGAGACAATGAAGTCTTGAAATCACTAGTAAAGAAGATAAGGAAAGTGGTAAATGATGCTGAAGATTCAATTGATAAGTTTGTGATTGAAGCTAAAAGACATGACGACAAGAACAAATTTGCTCAGTGGTTTCATGTTACTCATGTTGCGAGAGCTAAAGGGGTTGCTGATGAGATTAAAACTATTAGGGAAAGGGTGAAGGAAATTCGCCAGAATGATGCTTATGGACTTCAAGCTATTACTTATGATGATAATTCCAACCAAGGTGCTCAGGAAAGGAAGGTATGAGAGTGGATTTTGTGGTCTTTATTTCGAAATTATATCACAAGTCATTTGATTTATTGGGTTCAAAATCAATTATTTGTACTTATTTAGGAGGGGAGCCTAGGTGTAATCAGTAAAGTTACTGCCATGTGATCGGTCACGGTTTGAGTCGAGGAAACGGCCTCTTGCAGATATGCAGGTAAGACTGCGTACGATAGATCCTTGTGGTTCGGTCCTTCCCCAGTGGGATCTTAGTGCACCGGGCTGTTCTTTTATTTAGTAAACTTATTAAGACATACGGAGTCTGAGCCAAAGTTATTGGGCCGGGTGAACTTATAAGTTGATCTCTACATACGACCTTGCTAGTTGTTTTCGTACCTTTTTTATGCTGTAGAAAATATAAAGAACGTCTAGTCTAGTGCTTTTTATTTTTATTTTATAATAATTTTGAGTGGATATGAGCTTGAATAGACCGACATAGATAGTGAGGATTCATATAGCAGATTCAAACTTGCTTAGGATTGTGGTGTTGTTGTTGTTTTTCTACGTTTTATTGTTAATTGCTAAAAATTAAAGCAGTGTGTTGAAATGGCAAAATTTTCGGAAAATTTATGTCAAGATTTTTTAAAATAAAAGACCATCAAGAAGTGGTTGAATTTTATTTATGACAAATGACAAGCAGATAAGCATTGGAAAAAAGGGGATAACTTCAAATATCTATGATATGAATTTCTGTGTATAAAATGTGCTCCATGTTTACAATTCGCAAAGATTATGTTATACTGGCTTCTTTGTTCTTCGTTTGAGTTATGTCCTAAAAACGACTGGCAGTCAAGGTTGAGATCGTTGTGAATGTCATAGACTTCTTGTTGCATCATCTGCTCTTGAATACTTTGATTGAAGAGGCTATACAGTATGGAAATTATATAATGATTCTTTAAATGTACCTTGGTTATGCATCAAATGGTATTTATGTATATTAAGCGCAATATATAAATAGGCATTGAGATATGTTAAGAACTTAAGTTTTAACACAGGTTTGGTGTTCACAATATTTTTTTATGTTACTTCATAGTTTAAACCAATTAGGATTGGACTAAGTAATTTGGAAAGGATAGAATTCATGTTTTTGTATGGTCTGCACTTGAAATTAGAGAAATTAGATGTATGAATATATGAAAGAAAAGGTAACACTGTGAAAGCTAAAGTATTCGCAACTAAAAGGAAGATTTTGAAATGTGGTTGCCATCAAATATGTTGCTTTTTAATATAAAGATGGTTGTTTTCTACTAGAATCTATATGTAACCAAAATCGCGTTAAGAATTTTGTTGTATTGAGTGCCGACTTTCTACTAGGACTTAAAATAAACTGATGCGCTCTGTGTATTCTGTAAATAGAGTCACATTCATCTATCTGACAAAGAAAGTAGGGAAAAAAGCATAACACTCCGAGGATGGCTATATACGTGTTAAATTGGCACATGCATAATGTCAGCATTTCGTAAAATCTACTTACATTAGCACGTTTGTTTCAGTATCATGTTTTTCCATCTTTTATTAAAAGTCAATTCTAATATCATTTCTGTGACCTTTTTTCTTCTTTAAAAACAGGTCCCTGTAGTAGAGGAAGACGACGTGGTAGGTTTTGATGAGGAAGCGAAAACTGTAATTGATCGTCTCATTGGAGGATCGGATTATGTTGTGCCAGTCGTTGGTATGCCTGGTCTTGGAAAAACAACTTTGGCATATAAGATTTACAAGGATCCTAAGGTTGAGTATGAGTTTTTCAGCCGCATATGGGTATATGTCTCTCAATCGTTCAACAGAAGGGAAATATTTCTCAACATCATCAGCAAATTCACTCGAAACACCAAACAATACCATGATACACCAGAGGAGGAATTAGCAAATGAAATAAAGGAGCTTCTTGGGAAGGGTGGGAAATATCTTATTGTTTTAGATGATGTGTGGACAAGAGAAGCTTGGGATCGGATCAAAATTGCTTTCCCCAATAATGATAAACGGAATAGAGTCTTGATGACTACTAGACAAAGCAACGTGGCTAAGTGCTGCAATGATAAACCTCATGATTTAAAGTTTTTGACTGACAATGAAAGTTGGGAGCTACTTGAGAAGAGAGTTTTTCACAAGGAAAAATGTCCACCTGAGTTAGAATTACCTGGAAAAAGTATAGCCGAAAAATGTAGGGGCTTACCACTTGCAATAGTTGTTATTGCCGGAGCTTTGATAGGCAAAGGAAAGACGACAAGGGAGTGGAAGCTGGTGTCTGACAGTGTGGGTGAGCACCTCATAAATAGAGATCCAGAGAACTGCAAGAAATTGGTGCAGATGAGTTATGATCGTTTGCCTTATGATTTAAAGGCGTGCTTCTTATATTGTGGGGCTTTTCCTGGTGGTTCTGAAATTTCAGCTCGGAAGTTGATTTGTTTATGGATCGCGGAAGGATTCATACAATACCAAGGACCATTGACTCTAGAGGATATAGCAGAGGACCACTTGAATGATCTTGTCAATAGGAACTTAGTGATGGTAATGCAAAGGAGTTCTAGCGGTCAAATCAAAACATGTCGTGTTCATGACATGTTGCATGAGTTCTGCAGACATGAGGCTATGATGGAGGAAAATCTTTACCAAGAAATCAAACGAGGGCAAGAACATTCTTTTCCAGAGAAACAAGAGTTAGCCACTTATCGTCGCTTGTGCATTCATTCGTCTGTTTCTGAATTCTTGTCAACAAAACCCTTTGGTGAACATGTTAGGTCGTTCTTATGCTTTGCCTCGAAAAAATTTGAGATGCCTTTAGGTGAAATACCAGCCATCCCCAGAGCCTTTCCCTTGCTTAGGGTACTCGATGCTGAATCAATCAAGTTCAGTCGTTTTTCTAAAGAGTTCTTCAAATTATTCCATTTGAGGTACATTGCTTTCTCAACTGACTCGATTATGACCATTCCTACAAACATTGGGAATCTTTGGAATGTACAAACACTTATAATTGAGACACAACAGGGTACTCTTGACATTAAAGCAGACATTTGGAATATGACAAGATTAAGGCGTTTGTGCACAAACGCCTCTGCTACATTGCCTTCCCCTAAGCGCCCCAAGAGCAGCAAGGACAACTTGGTGAATCGTTGCCTACAATCACTTTCTACTATAGCACCTGAATGTTGCACAGCAGAAGTTTTTACTAGAACCCCTAATCTCAAGAAATTAGGTGTTCGTGGAA
Organism: Nicotiana obtusifolia; assembly: GCA_002018475.1. Lineage (NCBI taxonomy): Eukaryota > Viridiplantae > Streptophyta > Magnoliopsida > Solanales > Solanaceae > Nicotiana > Nicotiana obtusifolia. The sequence continues at coordinate 27,965 of MCJB01034164.1, read as the reverse complement.
AAATAGATGCACTTCTAGAGACCAGCAAGGACGGGTCCAGTTCTGGTTTATTCAGCAACATAGGTAAGTTAGATTGCCTCGAAAAGCTGAAGTTGGTACATGATACTCGTCAAAGTAGAAAACAGCTACACCTTCCTCCAGCATATATTTTTCCTCAGAAGCTAAAAAAGCTCACTCTGATAGATACGTGGTTCGAATGGAAAGATATGTCTATATTAGGTCTATTACAGTACCTTGAAGTGCTGAAGTTGAAAGAAAATGCGTTTAGTGGACAGTCGTGGGAACCTGAGGATGGCGGTTTTCCTCGTCTGCAGGTCCTATGGATTGAAAGGACAGATCTATCTTCTTGGAAGGCCTCATCCGGGAACTTTCCACGACTAAAACGCCTTGTTCTTATAGCATGTGATAATCTTAAGGAACTACCAGCTGAACTGGCTGATGTGGAAAACCTCCAGTTAATGGAACTCCAGAGTACCAGTGTGTCTGCTGCTAAATCTGCACGAGCAATACTAAAGAAGAAACAAGAAAAAGAAGGCCACGGATTCAAGCTTTCTGTATTTCCTCCGGATCTTGGATTGTAACTTTAAAGACTGCTTCATTGACTCTAGACAGGTTAGCTTCAAATCTGCCTTTGTCTTCAAATGATTTTATTCCACTGTTAAATTTCCTAAAATTACCAGTCCGATGAGTTGGCGTGGAATTAATGTGTTAGCTTGTGCTTGATATCTGTAAGGTAATTAGGATTTAGGCACAGGGTAATAGTGGAAATGTTCCATGCAAAACTGTGAAGAGCTTACAAACATGTTTTAGATATCAGTTCTGCACTGCATTCTAATTATTGTTCAACTATTCAGCATCTAATATGTTTCTGTATGCAGAAACTATAATCTAACTGCTAAAGTACATTCATCTTGGTGCTATATTAGGCTCCAAACACCTGTAATCAACCTTCCAACTCACAGTTATGACAGTATTCTTAATTGTTTCTAGCTTTTGATGTGATAATTTCAAATTAAAATACACACCAAAAGATTCTCGTCAACAAATTGAAAAATCAGCTTAGATTCTATTATCTTTCGAATTCCTACTTCTGTATTCTTCAGCGAGCAATTTTATATATTCATTATATGGCAATGGTAGCAGAAATAGCACTTTGGATGGCTTAACACTATTTTGACTGCTGGTTGACCTAATAATGCTTAAGTGAGCGTTGCGAGTATATATGTTCTTGGAATGAGTGGAAATCAAGGGCGTTTAGGTATATTCTTATTAAGCTTCTGACGAAATTGTACTAGTATGTATGTGTTTTCGGTTTCTTGAGCAGCTTAAGCATTGAGTTAAGTCCAATTTATGCTAGTGCTGCCTAAAGCCGAATGTTAACCATCTTTATCAAGACAAACATTATAGAGTATCATTTCGGTTTCTTTAATATCTTCTATAGGTTCCATTGTCCTGGTAATATGTGCTAGCCAACGTTCACTTAAGCTCATCAGGCATTGATTTGCACAGATTTGCTGAATTCTGATACTGGAGGGACTCAGCGATGAATCAACCTTCGGCTTGCTACTATACTTTATTTGCCTCTCTGGTTTTAACAGAGAAGTCTCCTGCATTTTGTTTCAAGTTGGATGAACCTTAAAATAAAAGCCGCATTTGGTTTCAAAGAGAGTTCAACTGCACTATGTCAAAATGTAGATCAGCTTGGAGCATTCTTATCTATTATTGTGTCCGGATATCTTCACATTAAAGCAGAGCCTGAAGAATGACATTAGCGACTGTTTACACTTTTTTCTGTGTACTGTTGCCATGTTGATTGGGACTCCATTCTTGAAACTTGTTTTTGTGCTCTTTTGAATCGATGGCCTATCTATCAGAAACAGCCTTACTACCTTCACAAAGGTAGTATGTTGTTGTTGTTGTTGTTTGTGCTCTTTCTTTGTATTTCTTTAAATCATCTTGTTTTTTTTTCCCTTTCTGGAGTGAGTTTTTGATGTACATAAATGAATTGTTGCAGAACAGTAGAAGGTTATCGTTATTGTTGTTATTTATATATCTAGGTGAAAATAAAAGGAGAACCTATAAGGTACTAAACGAACAAGAAAATATTCTATTGTGATGTTAATTACTGTATTTTTTCTTCCTCCTTACTTTCCCTAATACCACAAGAAGTTTCAAAAGTACATAACAAAATGGACTGAGGGAAGGTATGCGTAACAACACTAATTGAATAATTACTAGTATCATCGTTCAACAAACAAATTTATTAATTAATGTAATAATTACATAGTTAAACAGTACACACTATCAGTTGCGGAACCACCCTTCATCGTGTTTTTACTTTTTTATATTTGGACACCTCTTAACGAAAATTCTGACTCCGTCACTGCACACTGTACCAAATACAATCAAACAAATATTGTAGCAACAACACCATTCTACATTTGCTCCAATTGGAAGGTATATATCAAAGAAAGAAAATGAAAACTCATAGCACAAACAAGCACACTGCAATCCAGATACTAACGACCCATGGTAAATGTAGGAATTGGTGGCACAGTTACTCCTTCTCGTTTCCATTTCTCCACATTGCCTTCCCATCCTGATGTTATAAAAAATATTTACACAATCAAATTACTTATAAAGTAATTATAAATAAGTCTCTTTGTTAAACAATAGTTGATAACCTTATAAACTGATTGGGAAAAAAAAAAAGTAGCCCGATGCACAAAATATCCTTTGTTTACGCAGAATTCGGGGAAGGGCTGCACCCAAAAGGGTGTATGTATGTAAACAGTCTATCCTAATACAAGCATTAATGGCTGCTTTCATCGCGCGAACACGTGACATATAAGTCACAAGGAAACAACTAATCATTGCTCTAAGGTTCAACTTCAACCTTATAAAATGATGATAAGCAATTTCTTATCATATGTTAAACTATACTAATAATATTGAAAGTCTTTAAAACTAGTCAGTGTTTATAACTTGAATTCTTAATTTATAGTTTTTACCTAGGGATGGATCGACGCCGCGATTTTGAAGTTCCCTGTACTCTTGACAAATACCACAAACGCAGCAGCAGCAACTAGTCAAAGTGTCCGAGTATGGAGTCTCTGGTAACTTGAAAAGTTCTCTCAATTTTCTTCGATATTTTCTTCCATAAATCCATCCACAGTGAATGGAACCCATAGCATAAGCAAGAAGACAAGCATGCCCTTTAGCTGTCATTCATATAAGTGGCACTATAGTTAAGCATAATATGTTAACCTTTTTATAAGCATCTGGTTATATCCGGTACTCACTGGCCCGACTAATTCAAATTCATGATGCGTAGGAATCAGTTATGCAGCTTGAATTTTTACCAAGGAGATTCGAAATATTAAAAAATAAACATACAAACATGCTAAGGGGATTCAACATCTATTGTCTATGCATAACAAAAATAATTATGACCTTACATATATAATTAATTTTTCGACGAAGGGGATTCAGATGAACCCCTTCCACCACCCTAGCTTCGGTCCTAGTAAGAACTACTATTAAAGGAGGAAGCTTCCTACCAGGGGTCTCGGGACCATTGATTAAGAATAAAAGAATCTTATCCATTCCATCACATCCATCGGTAATATGTTTTAGTGATATTACAGGTAAAACTTTATTTGGTGTTAATTAAATTGAAAATTCTTGTTCTTGGTTTAATAAGGAAACCTGCTATTAAATGTTTAAAAGTTTTCTTACATGTAGCCCCTTGATCAAGTATCTCAACAACCTCTCCTGTGGTAACACATGGACAAAAGCAAGTCTTCACACCTTCAAAAATTACACAAAAGTTAAAAAGATTTAAGGCTAGAAAAATAATTAGTAAAAGAAAAAAAGTATTCTTCCACCAAAAGAAGAGTTTATCAGAGTAATTACAAAGAGAACTATCATCCCAACAATCGAAGAGATTTGTTGTCCACTGGCCTTCAGACTTGCCATATTCATTCTTGTTTGCAGTCATATTTTTTTCTTCTTCTTTTCTTCTTTCTTTTTATTTCGGGAGAAAAGTAGGTATTTTTTCTGGTTATTGCAGATATATAGGAGATTGAAAAATAAAGATTGAGATATTCCTAAGACTCATTTAGGGACCCTTTTATACTTTCAGGATACTGGATAATGTAAAAATTTGCATATCATAATTTTTCCAGGAAATTTCATGAATATATTTCTCTAATCTTCAATTTTATTTTTTTGGACTTGGAAAATATATGAATGACCTCACTAGTTTATTTTATTATCTATGATTTAATGAATATCAGATTTGACTATAATAATTTAATGACTACCTTCAAAATCATAGTGACACACGAAAGCTTCACATTTTCTAGGATATTTCGTTTCTCCAAATGAAGGTTGCATTTATAAATCTATAGTTCAACGGCTCCTTCAGCAAATAGAAAAAAATAGGGGTGTCAAATGAACGGGTCACGATGATTTTAGGCTGGACCAAGATGTTTAAAATATAGGTCATTGCCTGACCCGTCAAATCTTATCAAATTTTAATGTGTATTGTTCTCTTGTGAATTATTTACTTATCAAATAAGAATTTTCTTCTTTTGTTAGAGTCATATATAACATATCAACAAAGGAGTTGCGAATTGCGATGGGTTAAATCAAGATGAAATGAGTTTAATAAATAAGTGGGTCAATAACCGACCCAACTTTAAACGAATTAAACGAGTTAAATTGGGTTGGTCTCAAATTTCCACCCCCAAAAAAATGAACGTAAAAAGAAAGGAATGATTATGATAAAAAATTAGAGTGGATTTGACCTTCCTTCGTCTTTGTATTAAAGTTTCATTCTGCTGAACTTATCTGGAAACTGTGGACGAATTTATAAATATTCTTTCTCCTTTTAGTCAAAATCTTTCTTTGACAAAGCAACTCCTACCAATAGTCATGGTATCCTTTACGTATCTTACAAGGTATAATCTTAGTCACTGAAATGTATTATACATTGAAGTCAAAACTCAAAACAAATACATATTTATCTATCTATCTTATATTTATATCTATATTTATTTTTTATATATTTATATTTATATTTATATTTGTATACTATATTATTATAAAAGTAAGAATACAATATGGGTTTATAAAAATAACCTTATAATATTAAGTATAATGTTACGGTCTAAAACTCACTATAGGTTGCGATAGCGCCCAACGTCGCTGTTAGGCAAGCCAACGGTGAACTAACAACTTAATTATTCATTTTATTATTTTCGCAATTATAATTGTAATTAAGTAAGGAGTTTTACACCTCTAAAATCATGGGTACGTACATAACTAGTAGTCTGGAAAAGAAAATGAAAGGTGATAATAATATACAAATCCGTAGTCATCAACTAGGATATCCCAAAACCTAGTGTCACAAGTGCATGAATATTTACGCAGGAGTACAATAATAATACAACATCAGTACGGAATGTAAAGAAGACAGGATAAAGTAAGTAATACGATGGAGACTCTGTGGGCTACGATACTTAGCTTGAAATTTGCAGCTCACCATAAAGTCCCCTCGGCAGTTGCGCCTATGTGCCAAGGTGACCACCAAATAAACCTGTCAGATCCTGCACATTTAGTGCAAAAGTGCAACATGAGTACGTAAATTAACGCGTACCTAGTAAGTATCTAGCCTAACCCCGGAGAAGTAGTTACGAGGGGTCGACGTCGACACTTACCAGAGGTCCAATAAAGCAATATAATAAATCATAAGCAGATATGAAGCACAAGCAATAATGGGGTAAACCTGTAAGTTACTTAATCTTCCAAAAATTTCTTTTAGAGGAATGAATTTCTCTGTCTTGTATTCTACCTCAATAGCTCAGATGTGTCAAATACCAGTATCAAACGGATAAGAAATACCATATAAAATGCCAGGCATCAGTGGAAGGATAATCTAGTGAATGATCAGACTGCCAGCGAAATAACGCACGATTATGCCGAGGTCGTTCGACCCGATCCAGAATAATATATACGCTGTTGAGGGTCGAGCAGCACGAACCATAGACGCATTTATTATACTGCCCAGGCGTTCGGCAGGCTCCACAAGAAAGGAAGGAAATTACCGAATTACGAGACACGTGCTTACAATACAGTACATGAGCACAAAGTGAATATAACCTTTACCGTTTTCTCAAATAATTTGCCAACAACTCAAGGTGATAAGGCTCGGCCTAATATATACATATATTTCTAAATCAATTTCAATTATAAATTCAACTAATTAAACCAGCAGAATGAGTTCAAATAATTCAAATATTACATGATAAAGTCCTAAGTCTATCCGGACATAAACATGCTTTAGCTACGTACGGACTCTCATCACCTCATGCGTACGTAGCACCATAACTAGTTGCACATATCAATTACATCACCTAGGGGATAGTTTCCCCCTCACAAGGTTAGACAAGAGACTTACCTCGCTCCGAAGTTCCATAACCGGCTTCAACGCCACTCTAACACCTCAAACCGATGCCGTCGCTCCAAAACTAGTAAAAAATGTGCACACCAATAAAAATATACTCTAATACTCATAATAAATCAATTTATAAAAATTTCCAACTCCGCTTGAAAAGACAATAAAGTCAACCCTAGGGCACACGTGCCAGATTCTGAAAATTATTGAAAATAAATATTATCCATAACTTATATGGTCTATATCAAGAAAATCATCCAATTTCGTCCATGAATCGACCCTCAAATCAAGGATTTATCATTTTTCAACTTTGGGGCTCAAAATCCCGATTTCTACAATTCAAATACGGCTAAAAATAATAACTGATGGAAATAATCATGGAGAAAAATCAAAATAAAGGTCAGATGTTTACCCCCTTGTTGAGACGAGAACAACACCGCGAAAATCACCTCAAATGGAGCTCTAGAACTCAAGATATGCCCAAAATACTAAAATTCTAGGTTTAAAAAACTATCAAGATAATTTTTCTCCATTGCCTTTGTGTTCGCGAAGAGAAATTTTTCGCATTGACCGGTCAACCCAAAAATCTTTCTTCAAATTCGCGGAACCTTTCGCGTTCGCGAAGACAAAGCTCTGCACCAGAAACTAGCAATTTTGTCCGACACGGAAATGGGTATAACTCTCTCATACGATATTGGAATTTGACAATTCTTATTGACATGACTCCGTAATTACAATACGGATCTAATGCTTCAACAAAATCACAAATCAAAGGTCGTTTTCTCAATATAGTGCCTTTTATGCCCAAAGAAACAACGTTGAAACATCAAATAAGAGCGTGACACAACCCAAACACCTCCGAAACACACCCGAGGCCCCCGAGACTCTGTCCAATAACATAAAACAGTCTCAAAATATAACACGAACCTGCTCGAGGTCTCAAATAACATCAAAACTACGAATCGAAAATCGAAACTTTTCTATTCAAACTTCGACGAACGCGTCTGATTCATACTTAAACATTCCGGAATGATGCCAAACTTTTTACGCACAAGTCGCAAATCATCATACGAACCTATTTCAAGGCTTGGAACCTCAAACGGACATCGATAACACTAAAGTCCACTTCAAATCAAACTTAAGAAATTCTAAAACCTTTAAAATGCCAACTTTCCATATTAAGAGCCGAAATGCCCCCGGATCACCCGATACTCAACCCGAACATACGCGCAAGTCCAAAATCATCACACGAACCTATTAGAAACTTCATATTCCAATTCTGAGGTCGTTTACTCAAAAGTCAAACCCTTGTTAACTCTTCCAACTTAAAGCTTCCGAATTTAGAATTTTCTTTCCAAATCAACTCTGAATTTTTCGAAATTCAATTCCGATCACACATACAAGTCATAATACCTGAAGTAAAGCTACTCGAGGCGTCAAACCGCCGAACAACGCGCTAGAGCTCAAAACAGCCGGTCGGATCGTTACACATAATAACTCATAATTAAAAGACATAACCGGAACTCTAGACATTAGCCTTATAATTCTATTAGTTTTAGGACATATACCACATGTTAGGAATCCTACATGATTACCTTTACGAGTCCTATTAGTATAATTACTTTCGGGCATAAACATATAATATTACATGTTAGCATGTAAACCTAATACCTTTTGGCAACACGTTAGGTTTTCTTTTAGTATTTTGGTTAACTAAATTAGAGTACTATTGGGTCTTAACAAAAGATTGTAATATAATATTTCCTATTAAAAATGTTGTGTCGTCTTACAAATTAGGTTTTGGTTCATCCAAAAAGGCCGTGATGCTTTTGATCAGTACCTTTTAATTTATTAGAAGGTGAAAAGGAATAACTTAATCTATCTATATCTATATCTATCTATCTAGCTAGCTATCTATATTTATTATAAAAATATGAATACCATGTCGGTTTACAAAATAACCTTATCATAATAACTCACAATAAAAAGGACATAGTCGAAATTCTAGGCATTAGCCTTATATTCTTATTAGTTTTAGGACATATACGACACTTTAGGAATCCTACATGACTACATTTAAGAGTCATATTAGTATAATTATTTTCAACATAGACATATAATACTACATGTTGGCATGTAAACCTAATACATTTAGGAACATGTTAGGTTTTCTTTTAGTATAATTATTTCCGAGATAGAGACATAATTTTAGACTTTTAGTCATGTAATCCTATTACTTTTAGGATATACTTTTTAAATTTTCTATTACTAATTTAATTGAAAATGTATTATAATGTCCTATTACTAATTTAATTTGAGAATGTACTATATTGTTCGAATCCATTTAGAAAAAGAGATCATATATTATTATAAAAATACGAGTACAATATTGATAGACCGAAATAGACATAAAATATTAAACAGAAGAATTCATAAGAAAATGACATAATTGTAATAATTAATTTTTTGGACTACAGTACCTTCTATGTTAATTTTTTTTAATATTTAAGATTTTAACTTTAATAAAATTTTGTCTACTAAATTCTTAATAAAAATATGTAGGAAGGTTTAATAAAATCAATTTCATAAGATTCCTCTGTATTGGCAATAGATAACCACTTCATAATGTCCAATACCAAGAAAAAATTAAAGTAATGTTAAATGCAATGCATAAAGCATTAAAATTGAGAAAAAAAATCCCCAATAATATATTTTTATATTTATATTTGAATTATTTTTTTACTCAAATAAATAATATTTTTCAATTTTTTTTGTAATGTTGAAAAATATACCCAATTATTAAACAACTATGAAAAGGAAAATAAGTTAGAAAGAGAAAGAAATATGGTTGATAAGAGTCAATACGAGTAATGATTCTGCAAAAATAAAGATCTAAAACTGAAATATCAGATAGATCTTTTTATTCTTTGAAAATAAAATCTATGGTGGATAAAATTAAAATTAAGATTAACTATTCAAAACAAGAGATGAACTAATATTAAGATCTGAACCAACAAAAAACAATATTTTGTTTTACGTTAAGACTAAATAATTAAATCTTCCAGCTAATTATTTTGCAACAGAATCCAATTCAATTATTTTTAGCATCATATGAGTTAAATTATTTTTCAAGTTAAGAAAAATCTTAGGGTACATAAATTTAAATTCAATAAAAAGAGCGTTAGGGATTCAAAAAATTAGAACACAAAGTAAAAAAAGATTTAGTATAATATTAAGAAACAAAATGCCATAAAAGTGTCTGACGAAGCATCATCAAAGCTAAATCCTGAACAAGAACAAGCTTTCAAGACTATATTATAAAGAGTCAACTCTGATATAGCGGGATTATCCTTTGTAGATGCCTCCAGCGAAATCAAAATAATAATTTTTTTTATGTCATGCATTACTTGTAAGTATAAGATCAAGAGGCATGATACTGTTAGCAATAACAACAAGTGGTGTACCAGCAGTAATTTTATTATGAGGTCATGCACTTTAGATTTGATATACCTCTTCAAACAACTGAAATAACCATCACAAATATATTAAAGCAGAACAATAATACTAAATTTATAAGGCAAGCAAAATTGATAATATGAGATGAAGCATTTGTGGCTAAGTGTCAAGAGATCGAATCAATCGCACAGAGCTCTACAGATATATTAGATAACAATGAATCGTTTGGTGAAAAATTAATGGTTCGGTAGATGATTTCAGTCAAGTATTACCAGTAGTTCCAAATTGACGAAAGTAGAGACTATAAAAGCTAGCTTGCCAAAATTATAATTATGGCATCAAATGTAAAAAGATTCAACTGATAAGAAATATAAAGTAAGAACAAACCCAGTATTCAGTGACTTCTTTCTTCGTGTCGGTGTCACGACCTGAAAATCCCACCCTCGAGACCGTGATGGCGCCTAACATTTCACTTGCTAGGCAAGTCAACGTTAGAATAGTTTATCCATAACAGTTCAAATTAAATAATAAGTAAGAAACAGAAATAGATGAAATAAATTCTGAAGTAAAGTGTGGAAAATCATAACAACTGAAATATCTAATACTACCCCGAATCCAGTGTCACAAGTGCACGAGCTATTAGAAGTTCTACAGATTGAGTCTGAAATAAATACAACTATTTCGAATGAAAGGAACAGTAGAAGAGAAAAAGGAAGGGGACTTCAAGATCTGCGGACGTCAGCAGATTTACCGCAAGTCTCCGAATGATAATCCGAACTAGTGCACCTCACGTACAGCTGTGACTAGTACCAAAATCTGCACAAGAAGTGCAAAATGTAGTACGAGTACAATCGACCCAATATACTCCTAAGTGCTGAGCCTAACCTCGACGAGATAATGACGAGGCTATGACAGGACACTCACGTAATTAAACCTGTACAACTTACTGAAACAACCCGACCGGTCCTTTTGAGCATTTGCACTTTGCTCGATAGTTTGAAAGCATGAGTAGCTCGGTATGATGTATTATGACTTGTGCGAATAGTCGGTTTTGGTTTTCAGGTTAATCGGAACCGATTGGGAGAATGAATTTCATGATTTAAGCTTTAAGTTGGAATAGTTGACCAAGTTTGACTTTTGTGAATTTGACTCAGGAACGAAAATTTGATAATTCTGTTAGGTGCGGATGGTGATTTTGGACTCGAACGTATGCATGGATTTGCAATTGGATATTTCTGGAAGGATTCGGCGCTAATTGGCGAAAGTTGGAAATTTGAAGAATTGAAAAGTTCATGAGTTTGACCGGAAGTTGACTTTGATGATATTAGATTAGGTGGTTCCGGGAATTCGAATAGCTTCGTTATGTCATTTGAGACTTGTTTGCAAAATTTAAATTTATTCTGGGTTGATTTGATATGTTTCAGCGTGAGTTTTAAAAGTTGAAATAGTTCAATAATTTTGATTTGAGGTGCGATTAGTCATTTCGATGTTCTTATGTGTGATTTGAGACCTCGAGTAAGTCCGTGTTATGTTATGAGACTTGTTTGTATATTCCGATGGGATACCGAGGGGCTCGGATGCGTTTTGGACAGAATTTAGATCAGAAACAAAGTATATATATATATATATATATTATTATTTTTACGTGTATGCTATATCTGCTTAAATTGTTAATTGTCAATTCTTTTAAGTACCGTTGAGGTTTATGTAAATATTTAGTTGACGATATTACCTCTTACTTTGTTTTTCCTTTCAATCAAATAAAAAATATATTTGAATCTTAACGTGGCCGCCCTTTCAATTAACTTCGCTAATGTATCAATTGTGTCACGTCGTAGTGAGAATCAAAATTCAACAAAACCGCATAAATTAGTATCATGATGTGGTTTAGACTCTTTAGACTAATTAAAAACTCATTTAGGTTTGATCAGTTACTTGATTATGTAATGAATTTGACTAAACACAATTCATGTCCAGGTATTTAAATCTAATCCTACGTTGCTTTGAGTTAAAAGTTATGAAGCTATCCTTGTTTGTGACTTTAAATAAAAAGGCCTTTGGCTTTTTAGGTTTTTTTAAACTTTGAAGATTCACTATGAATTAACTTTTGAATATTTAAGTATTAAAAAAAAAAGAAGATGTATTAAGCAATTTTAGCTTTAATTTGGAAAAATTCTCTGAGCTTACGCATAAAATAACGCCTAGAAAGTTGGGGCTTACAAGTAAGCGGATGCTCAGAAGATTGAGACTTTATATCACAATACCGACGCCCTGCCAATATGACTCGGTACTTTTTTAGTGCGCCTCGCTCCGAAACTGACCCAAAAAAGTTGATCTTTTGTCCAGCAGCTCTATTGAACAAATTTGTGGTATAACAATGCATTAGTAAAATTGACACCGAATAACAATGCATTAGTATAATTGATATTTTTTTTTTGCCTTAAATTTAGTTTGGCAGTAGAAGCCCAAAAATTTTGGCAGTGTATAGCCAAATTTAAAAAAACCTACTTCCTATTTATTATCTCTTTATAACTCCCCTCCCGTCCCCCCCCCCCCCC
>MCJB01034164.1:0-15471 GCA_002018475.1 Nicotiana obtusifolia | reverse complement strand
CCCTTTCTTTATAATCTACGAATCCTCCCCTTTCTCTCCTTATATTTCTTCTTCTATCTCTCCTCTTTCTCTCTCATGGTTTAAGAAAAATTATTGCAAATTATGCAAAAGAAATTAGTGAATGAAAAGGTAAGGTTGATCTCATATCAAAGAAAATCAAAAGCAAAAATTAAGAGAAAAAATAGCAAAAAATAGAGTTCAACTTTATTTTTCTTCCCTCCCTCTTTTTCCTTGGTTGGATTGAATGAGTGGGTGTGACTAAAATTGGTTGAAAACACCTGGACGAGGATATATACAAAATTTGAGCAAGATTAGAAGTGATTTAGACTGGTTTCAGGTAAAAAACCAGATCTAAAAATCCAACTGTGACATGTGTATATCATGTTGTATATCGTGTACATCAGTATATATCACACACAGATTTTTATGGATGTCTGTGTACAGTACTTTGTATATCGTGTATATAACACAAATTTTCAAGCATATACATATGATATACATGAGATATCATTGATGTACATAGAGATATACAAGGTATACAATAGGGGGATACACATGTGGAGTCGTCTTAAAACTTGAGTTTTCAACCTAAAATATATTATACAAAAAGGTAAAATAAAATTTTGATATATTTTTTGATATACACATTATTATTATGTATATACAAATAATATAATCACACTGTGATATATATACACATATATATATAAGCACGAATAGAATGTTGGTTTATAAAAATAACCTTGTAATATTAAGCATAATAACTCATAGTAAAAGGTTATAACCGAAATTCTAGACGCCGTTAGTAATATAATCCTATTAGTTTTAGGATATACTTGATATTGAAATCCTAGATGTTACCCATATAATTCTATTACTTTTAGGATCCTATTACTAATTCTTAAACTCTGAAAACTTTTTGCTAAATTAAAAAGAGTTTGTGAATTGACTAAACTTAAATATGCCCGTTTTGGGAATTAAACGAGAAAAAGAGACTAACAGTAAGTAGTCTGCCAAGCCACGAATTTGCTTTACTACTTAAGACTAAATCCCAATATCAATTGGAAATCAACATATATAACTTATTCTCTGTTTAAGAATTGCTACTGTCACGACCCAAAACTTAGCTTGTCGTGATGGCGCCTAACGTGATACTAGGCAAGTCGATACCTCAAAAAATTTCCAACACATTTAAATAAAAAATGAACTAAAACAAATTTAAATAATTAAAATTCTCATACACTGGATAGAAAATTAAAACTCAATAAAGAAGTTCCCAAAACCAGGCTGTCAATGAGCGTCTATACAACACTAAGTCTAAAATACTGTCTATGAAAAACTGAAACTAAATAAATAAGAGTGAGGGATAGGGGAGGAGAGTCAAGGTTTGCGGACGCTGGGCAACTACTTCGAAATCTCCGATGACTAAGCTGCTCAGATAATCAGCACCCACCGTGTTCGGAAATACCTGGATCTGCACACGAAGTGCAGGGTGTAGCATGAGTACAACCAACTCAGTAAGCAACAAGATTAACTATTGGACTGAAAGTAGTGACGAGCTTCATGGGTACAGTTCAATTACAGAGTTACAATACAGGAAAGTAGGCATGTTTGCAAGTTCGACAGTTAAAGCCAAAAAAGTTAAGTCATGTCAAGTTCAATTGAAACAAGATATGGCACATCTCAGTAAATACATGAATGCCAACTGATGTACAAACAGTAGTAAAATTATGTGCATACTCTTAGAGTATCAGTCACACAGTCCTCCCGTTCACTCCAACCTCACAGCCACTCATTCCTCAGAGTCGCTCGGCACTCGCACTCGCACTCGCACTCAGTAGGTACCTGCTTTCACTGTGGATTTGAAACTCTGGAGGGGCGATTCCAGCCCAAGCGCTATAATAAGCCAATCATGGCATGAATCAAATAGATATGCTGCGGCGTGCAGCCCGCTCCCATAAATAACCTCACAATCAGGCTCTCGACCTCACTCAATCATCAATCTCTCTAGTCTCTCGAGCTCTCAAAATCATGATAATCAGCCCAAACAATGATGATATAACGTATCAATGAATAACAACAAAGACTAAGATATAATATACAAGTAAAAGCTGTAACTGAGTACAAAACGACAATTTAGAAAATAATGCTGTAACTGAGTATAAAACGGCAATTTAGAAAATAATTCAACATGTAACACCACCTCTATGGGTCCCTACAATACCAACACGTAGCCTAAGCGTGATTTCTAACATGACTAGCAGCTCAATTTCTCTAACACATAGTGAAAATACGGGTAACGACAAGACTAAACAACCATACAGTTCCATGGAATCGACCAAGTCACAATTCTTAGGGTGCACACCCACACGCCCGTCACCTAGCATGTGCTTCACCTCAACACCAATCACATAACACGTAATTTAGGGTTTCATACCCTCAGAACTAAATTTAGAAGTGTTACTTACCTCAAACCGTGCAAATCCCTACTCCAATAAGCCCTTGCCTCTCGAATCGGCCTCTGAATGCCTCAAATCTAGTCACAATCAATTCGATATAATCAACACGAGCTAAACGAATCAATTCCATAAGAAAATACTAAGTTCATAGTAAAAAGTCAAACAGTCATGAGCAAGTGTTTAGTAGAGTCTTGCGGATCGGTATGATGACACCCATGCCTATCTTCGTGAGGCTACAGGGCATTTAGGAAAATTTTCCTTCCTTCTTTCCTTATCGTGAGGCCTTGTTTCAGCTTGAAACCTACGATTTTGATTCTTCCCATTCGCTCATATGTGATGTGGCACACTCAGTGTTTGTTATGCGCAAACTATCTATGATGCTGCAGATGGATCACGAAGGACCATGGATGCTTGATTATCATCTCGATGTGCTGCCTAGTCTCAGGAGCAGATACAGTGTTAAATCTTCCAGTCATTCATTTGTGGTACGAGGCAGGTTCTTATAGCTGGTTGGTAAGCACAGACTTGGGAAGACTGGCCGGTGGCCTAGCTATTGTGATTAAGGTGGTTTCATGGTAAGGTGTCAATTTGAGTACAGCTGGTGGGCCATCTCCTGCGTGATGAGTTTGGATTGTGTGCTCCTTATGAGGTTTCCATTCATTGGGATGCATATATTATTATTTCAGAGCATTTGGCGAAGTTGTTAGACTATTGCAGGGATGGGTAAGCGCTTTGCAGAGTCTTCAGAGTGTTCTATGACCAGTGTTGCATGAGTTTTTGAAGTATTTAGCTAAATAGCCGTGTGGGAGTCTGCTAATGACGATCTAATTGTAGGATCATGCGTTGTATCAGTTTCCGGGCTGAGGGGTTGCTTGGTTGTTTCTTAGAATAGTCATGTGCTGGTGGAGCGCGGGTTTCTCTATGCTTAGTGATTGTGTATTGAAGATCAGAGTAAGGTGAGTGGTTATCGAGAAGGTTCTGACGAGTTCCGGTTCATATGTATCATTTAAGGACTTCTGAATCTTTGTACGTGTAAGGCTTGAGATCGATATCGAATGGTAATCGGATATGCGGTATTACTATATGAAGAATGATCCTACGTGGAAATATTGGAGGATGTAAGAAACGGCTTCAGATTCCCAGAAGGTCCCTTCAGAGCGATGCATATCGGATTGAGTTGCTTCCAAGTTGGCAGTCTAGGTGATTCGATTGAGTTAGAGGCAATCAGTTCTGATGACTCGATCATGTGTTAATAAGTTCCGAAGAATTTACCATGGTTATGGCCACGGCCGGAGTTGATGTTTGCTACAGGTATAGAAGCTATATTGTGTGTGGTGATATTCTCCTAGGTTGAGTTAAATGCAAGGTTCGCGGTTGATGGGATGTTCAATTTGCTTGTGGTTCATAGTTGATTATGAGATTTTCGTATTTTCACAAGTTAGCATGTTAGTGACGGTGCATTGGTGGGGTTGAAAGCTACGAGTTCAAGATTGCATTTACATTTTGAAGGGAAGGATATGAGTTCTTGATATCGGGCGATTCCGGGTGTTTAAGAGGATGTGGGGACTATTTGATATTACCGGGGGTGAGAGTGCACGTTGGCAGGTGCATTATGTTTTGACTTGTGGATATTTTCTATAAAATGATGGAGCGTGAGTGACGTATCAGCCTTTTGAGTAGCGATGTTGAGATCAAATATGAAGATTCTGGTATTCGTGAGGTTCAGAGGCTAGACGTTCTCGTTGGCAGACTATTCCTTGATTGCAAATTGTGAAGAAACGTTGAGGATTGGGTGATGGAAGGTGTGTGTTATGGAAAGGTTGCTATGGACTTTTGGAAGGTTATTTACCTATTTGGGAATGATCAAAATTTGGTTTTGGGAGTATTTGTGGGCCTAATGAGAATGTCTATTCTGTATCGGATCGGATTTGCTTGCTCCTGCATAGTTATTAGTGCAGGTATATCTTCGGGCGGAATGGATATCATACGCACCTTGATCTAAGTTATGCATTTCTCTCTTGTGCTATGACGAGTTGTGATGGTTACATGATTTTTCGCACACATATTGTAATTCTGTATGTGCCTTATGGCCCTCGTGATGTTGACTTGCTTATTGCACCATAGTTGTGCTTGTCTTTCTTAATATTGTTGTGCCTAATCATCTTCCCATAGTTATATTGGTGCACTCTATCGTGTTTGATGTTGGTGCACATGTGATCAGTGAGCCCGAGTATTATGGCTCGATGGTAACCCTATGTGGATTGATATGATGGGATCGGGCTGCGCGCCGCAACGGTACTGTGATGAAATGTAACTCCTTATGCTTATTTCGTGTATTTTGCTTTCATCTTGTTTGAAATAGTTCATAAGAAAATGTTAAAATTACCATGTCTACTTAGCTTGCTTAGTAACCTTCTTATTAAATTTTATTACTAGTATCAGTCATGTCTGAATTATTACTTGTTAGTGTACGGGACCGTGATGTGTGGGGCTCCATATGATTCATTTGTTGAGACTTGTCGGTTGGGCTGCTTTAGGTTGAGATGAGGTTTCTAGACCCGAGATTTGCACTATCGTATTGGGATGAGGAATGTTTGGAAGGATGGTACTATATTTCGGTTGAGGATTTGGGCAATGGCCCTGGTCGGGCAAGTGAGCTTTTTAGATTATTGATTAGATGAGTGGTTAAGAGATTCCACGCGTTTCTTTCATTATCGGCAGTGTATGGAGGTTTTGAACAAGGTTTTAATCGATATGAGGTTTACTACCGGTACCGAACTTGTTTTTGGGTAGCCATGGTGGTCAGCAGTTATTGCTGCGAGTATCTGAGTGATGGGGTATATCATGTGATTACATTTTGGGTTATGATTATAACTTAATACAACTTGTTCATATTTATACAGTGTGTAGATGCGACATTCGGGCTTTGTAAGGAATTCCGGATGTTGGAAATTTGGCTCTAAGGCTTATGAGCTAAGGTTGAAGTAAGGATCTCCATTTATGTTGTGTTGGCAGGCTTATATGGAGCGGGGTGACATGGGATCACCCCCCGGTATGCGCATGGTAGGGTTACACCGTGATTTGATGGCCTTGGAACGACTCTTGGCACGTTCGAGGATGAACGTATGTTTAAGTGGGAGAGAATGTAACGACCCAACTGGTCATTTTGAGCATTTGCACTTCGCTCGGCAGTTTGAGGGCTCGAGTATCTTCGCATGACGTATTATGACTTGTGAGAATCGTCGGTTTTGGTTTTCAAGTTACTGGGAATTGATTTGGAAGAATGAACTTGAGGATTGAAGCTTTAAGTTGTAAGAGTTGACCAAGTTTGATTATTTAGCAGTTGACCTTGGATTGGAGTTTTGATGGTTCCGTTAGGTCCGGATGGTGATTCTGGATTCGGTCGTATGCCCGGATTTACATTTGGATATTTCTAGAAGGATTCGGCACTAATTGACGAAAGTTGGAAATGGGAAGGTTTGAAAAGTTCATAAGTTTGACCGGAAGTTGACTTTAAGGATATCGGATTCAAATAGCTTCGATATGTCATTTGAAACTTGTCTGCAAAATTTGAGGTTATTCCGAGTTGATTTGATATGGATCGGACGCTTGGTTGCGATTCTATAAGTTCTTAAAGTTTGTTGTGATCCTTATGCGTTTTGGCATCCGATTCGTATTTTTAGAGGTTATTTTAATGTTTTGATCGCGCGAGCTAGTTCGTGTTGTGTATTTTGACTGGTGGGGATGTTTGGTTTGTAGCCTCGGGGGCTCGGGTGAGTTTCGAATTGGTTTCAGAATGATTTTTATGATTTTTTAGTGCCGGTACTGGTTTCATCGCATTTGCGATGTTTTTGTCGCAAATACGACTATCGCACTTGCGCAATGGCCCTCGCATTTGCGAAAGTGGGCTGCTGGGGAAAAATCCGCATTTGCGAAGTGTGGCTGTTCGCTTTTGCAAGGATCCCTGCCACTTTTACAAGGCAACTATCTTTGCATTTGCGAAGGATTGGGTCACAAATGCGACCTTAGCAGAAACTCTCCTAGTTTGATTTTGCGATGAATTGTCTGCTTTTGGGGGATTCACAAATACGAACCCCATGTTGCAAATGCGATACCTGCAGCCTACATATAGCTGGGTAATTCCGAGACTTAGCTTCCTTTTGTTATATTTTGAACTCCAGCCTCGATGGGAGGCGATTTTGTTGAAAGATTTTCATACCAAACAATTGGGTAAGCACCTCTAATCGATTTTCAATTATATTTTATGATTATACATTAGATTTAACATCAAATTCATGAGAATCTAGGAAAACATTTGGGGATTTTATCTAAGTTTTGAAAAATAAAAATTTAGGATTTGAAAGTCGAATAGGACTCGAATTTGGAAATAAAACACATATATGGACTCGTGGGACTTTGGGTGGTCAAGGCCTATCCTTGGATCCGAGTTTGGACCGGGCGGGCTCGGAGTTGACTTTTGTTGACTTTTTGAAAATTGTATAAATATCATAGCTTTATTAATTAAAATTGTTTTCACTTGCATTATGTGATATATTTAAGTCGTCTTTGGCTAGATTGGACCGGGCGGAGGTGAATTTGTAAAGGAAGAAGCTAAATTGAGTATTTAGTTGGCCAAATTGAGGTAAGTGTCTTGCCTAACCTTGCTGAGGGAATTTTTCCTACTATTTGACATTATTTGCTACATACTGGGGTGATACATATATGAGGTGACGAGCATATATGCATGTGCCAGGGTTAATCATGCTCGGAGGTAAATTATGCTATAAATTGTGCCTTGTAGAATTACACAACCTTCTTGCTTCATGTATTACTTGACTTCTAGATACTAAGAATATGGAAATAAATGTTAGAAACCAAGATTTAGTTTATTATAACTTGACTAAAATTTGACGGAATGTTGAGAAATATTGATGTGTCTAATTCGGTCATCATGAGGCTTAATCACTAATACATTGCTATGACCGTTATTTTTGAGATATTAGATTCTATACTTGAGTTGAGATCATTTTGAGAATTGTTGGAATACTTAAATAATAAGGTTCCTAAGGGTTATTGAATTATTGTCAGCTTGAAGGTTGGGATTGAGATTCATTTGGAACATTCGTTTAACCACTCTCATTGATGTTATTAATGCTCCCTACCTTGCTTGTGATTGATGTACATGTGATTGGTGAGGAAAAGTGTAAATTACAAAGGGTGATGTTGTGCCATAGTATATATATTATCATGTGAGGGGAGTATAAAGCACAAAGGGTGATGCCGTGCCATTTCATTTGAGTGTAAAAGCACGAAGGGTGATGCCGTGCCATTTCATTTGAGTGTAACGCAAGAAGGGTGATGCCGTGCTACTTCATTTGAGAGTAAAAGCACGAAGAGTGATGCCGTGTCATTTCATTTATATTATCATGCTTTTATATTATCACGAGTTCATGGCACGATTGGTGTTTCCGTGCAGGCGAGGAAGAGGGACATGCATTATGTTGTGATACATTTTCCTCATGGATACGTTTATGCTTTTACATTGAGTTGTTATTGTCGTACCTATGCTTCCCATGTGACTTGTTATTGTCTTGTCTTTTGCTCTCTATCTCAATTATCGTTGTGTTTCCCATGCCTTCTACTTGCTTAACTTGCAAATATCATGCCTAATTCCTACTATTATATTTACATCTATGTCGTAACTATTTTGTTGCATTTTAGTACAAGCCTTATACCATGTTAGTCATTCATGTCTTTACTTGTTAGCTTATAAAGATCAAGCTCTTTATTCTTGTCTGTTATATTTACATCTAAGCCTTCCACCATGTTAGTTAGTGAAATTTATGTTCTTCTACTATACTTGTTGTCATTACTTTTGTGCCCTCTATCTTGTCTATTTCTATTATCTATATGTTTCGGACTTGTTATTTGTTACTATCTGGGTACAATCTATTTAGTGAACATTAATATTTAAATTATTCTACCTGGTTAGTACTGTTACATGCACATTTGGCAAGGATGAGATAAACTCACGAAGGGTATTACCATGCTAATTGATTTGACACACATTTATATATATATATGGTGAGGAAGAGATAAAAGCATTTGATTTGATATCTTGAATATACTTCTCACACAAAGAAAATTATGAATTTACTACTGAGATTTCTCCTAGTAATCGTTTACTGCCTCGCATTAGTTGTTCGTGGTACCCTTATCTGTTATGTTCTATAACTGTTTCTACTATTAGTCTACTGCCCAGGTTATAATAGTGAGTATCTTTTTAAACAAAAAATCCTCGTCACAAATTCGACGAGGTTAGAAAATATACTTACTGAGTACGTGAGGTCGGTTGTATCATACTATATTTTTGCACCTTGTGTGCAAATTTTGGAGCTGGAGTCGCTGTGTATGTCGGGAGCTGGCATTGAAGATGTACCTGCATCCTAATTATGGCTGCCACTTGTCCTTGGTAACTTTAGATCTTGCTAATCTGTTTATGTAAACTTTCAAACTGATGATGTGTTTAATTGTACCAGCTTTGTAAATTTCAAATTCTTAGAATCACATGATTCATATTACCAGTCATTTGATTAATATATAAATGTTTAGATAATTCTTCAATGTTTTCCTATGAATCTCATTTGGATTATATTGACTGTTAGTTGGCTTACCTAGCGGGTCGAGTTAGGTTGCATCACGACTAGTGGATTTTGGGCGTGACAGAAACCATTAAAACTTCATTCTGGGGCCATTTATACATAAGTCAACATTCGGTTAACCATTTCAACTTAAGCTTCCAACCTTGAGACTAAGTGTCTTAACTCATTCTGAAACTTCTACGGACCCGAATCAACTACCCAGGCAAGTCACATAACAACAATTAAACAGGGAATGAGCAGTAAATGAGGAAACGGGGCAACAACTCTCAAAACGACCTATCGGGTCGTTACAGCAACATTTTCATGTAATTCTATTACCTTTAGAAATTCTATTACTAATTACTTTTCGAACATAGATATATTTATTTTTATATTGCACGTTAACCATTATAATTCTTTTATTTTTAGGACATATTTCTTTAAAAAATCTATTACTAATTTAATTGAAGAACATATTAAATTGTACGAATCCATTTTAAGAAAAAGAGCCAAACACTTCAACAAAATAAGTTAGTTTTTAGCTTTAGTCTTCGTGTAAAACTACAATAACAAAATCTGCAAACTTTGAGAAGGGTGTTATTCCTTCCAATTATTATAATCTTCTTGTTGAACTTATCAACCAAGTTTTTCTTACTTTAGCTTATGTATTCATATGTTATTTCCTAAGATTAAAAATTAACCATACATGTGGGTGATATATTCCTCCATTTTTACTTTTTTACTTCAATTTATCAACCACATTATTTTGCAAAGAATTATTCAAGGTGATTCATATAAATAGTTTTTAGATGTATATATTTGCAGAGAGTTTGTATCAATATTAGATCAAGATATTTTTATCTCTTTTCTATTTGGCTTAAATATTATATTATTTAGTTATATACTAATTAGGGTTCACTTATTAATGTTCTATTCGTTTTACTAAAGAGGTGTACTGGATTAGTCCGCCCGGCCTTTGTAGCTCCTTTGGGTCTTTTTTTAAGATACACATAGGAATTTTAATCCTAAAATTAAAAATATATAGGGGATATACACAATTTTTTACTTTTTCTTAAAATAGTTAATGACATCACAAATGGCTCATGTACAATTGTGAAGGTAAAAAATTTCAAAACAAGTTTACGTCTTTTTGAATGTGTAAAACCATCATAAATAGCTCATCTACAATTGAAGGTAACAAATTTCAAAATATTTCAAAATAATTTACATCCTTTTTGAATGTGTAAAATCCAATATATCGACTTTTCTTTATATGTAGAATTTATATTGTAGATCTTATGCACAAATAACAAGCTTTAAAAATAGAGATGCATCGTAATATTCTTCTTACGAAAAATGTTACAAGAAGGTATATGTTAAAAACAAAATTGCTAATTGTAGCAATTGTACAATAAAAGGCATAACTTGCGAGTAAAAGTAAACAGATAAAAAATCTTTCCTTTCTTTTTTATTTCTTTAAATTAAATAAATATCTTTTTGATAAAACTATATAACACTTTATAGATGTTGTTTAAAATTTGACGTGTTCGATCGCAAATACTGTTATGCTCTTTGATGCTATAAAATACTTGCTAGATTGTGATGTTAAAGAATATATCCAAGTAATCTCCCAAAAAATTATCATCCTTCAATTTTATCGTTGGTATACTAAAAATATAATTTGAAGACAACTTGGATATTCGACTAATAACAAGGACATATATAGCATTTCATGATGTCTTGCTTCGTGTTAAAAACAAAAAAGAGCAAACAATAAAAGATAATTTGGTCAGTCTTCCAAAATAATTGGTCATCAAGCTCAATAATGATATTAGTTGTGAAGATCTCTTAAAAGGGAAATACTTTCACTAAATAAAAATGAAAGTTTTGCAAGGTACACGACAGAAAGAGCTATCTTACCTAGCAGAAATGAATATGTTGATCAACTAGATGAGATGTTGATTGCTAAGTTTCTTGGTGAGAGCAAAACATTTATCAGTTTCGACTGAACAGAAGATTATACCAACTACTAACTAAAAAGAATACTTAAATACTTAACGCCAAATAGCATTCCACCTCAAAAATTTGTTGTCAAGTTCACTATATGTGTTAGTTTCATGTGTGTATACAATAGACACAAAAATTCTTTCACCATCACTATGTTAAATTTATAATGGATTAGGTTATAACTCTCTAAATGCTTAAAGAGTTCCCATTCAATTAGGAAATATTGCAGATTTTAATTTGTATAAATTTTACTATATACTTTCTTTTTCTTCCACTCAACTGTAGTTCATAAGTCTCTAAAGCCAACAGTCAAAACACATGCTTTAGTAAGTTTTCAGTTCCGTTTGATAATTGAAGGCCTTTAATTTTCTTTTACCTGGTTTTGGTTTATTCTGTGGCTTCGTGGTGCATTAGCTTTTATTTATTTATTGATAGCTGCTTTTAACCAGAGAATTAAGATATTCTTATTAATTCAAAAATAAATTTCCACATCGTACATGCTGATTTTGAAGCAAAATGCATTCTATCATATTGCTAAGAAACTTAAATACGTCAAATAGTTTATGTAATAGTATAAGAATAATATGTAGAGATTTTGACAACAACATTATATATGCCGAAATCATAATTATCAATGTACTTTCAAGCATGCGTTCATCTCCAGAATTTAACTTTCGCCTCCAGATAATGAAGGATATCCTTTTAAATTTATCGAAAAATAAATTTCAGTATGCTTGCATTTTGCAATGATAATAAATAAAGTACAAGGACAAATAATTTCAAATGTTGAATTGCATCTGCCGCAATATATTTTCTCGCACGGACAATTATATACTGCAATTTTAAGATGAATATCAATTTTTACAATAAAAGTTATGCTCATGACGGAGCAAGCAAAGCGTCAAAATGGAATATACATAAAGAACATCGTCTACAAAGAAGACTTAGGTAAAATAACTATAAGCATATAATAATATTATTGAACTAACATGACTAAATTGATCATTTTTGTTGGTTCAGATAACGATGTCCAATCATTTTGAATTCACGTCTTATGCTAATGTATTGACATTTTTCGGCATTTAAATAACTGTTGTATTATATAATTCTCTCATTACTTAAATCTAATAATAATTTCCTAAACCATTATGTACAATTTTTAACGTGCAACGCACATTCGTAGAAGCTAGTATGTATATATATATATATATATATATATATATATATATATATATATATATAGATAGATAGATAGATAGATTTTAAAAAAAAACTACAAGAATAATTTAGAAAAATTTTGGAGATTTGTCGGATACTATTGAATAAAATAGAACCTAATCGTCATGTCGAATATCTACTGTATGTGGTGAATTCGACTCCTTTAACACCGAAACTTCAAAATTAGAATCATTATCTACATGAAGAGATGAAGATTTCACAGCTGTAACTTTAGATTTTGATTTCTTAGAGGTTGAATTTTTACCCATCTTTCAAGTTGCAAAGAATGTTGATATGCTATGGGAAATTCTACAAAAGATTCTAAATGTAGAGAATCACCCAAGAAAAGATAAAGAGGAAACCTAACTGAGTAATTACCGGAGAAGAACAGAGAGATTTGGGGGATTGAAAAATGTGGAGTGAAATTTGGGGAAGAAAGAGAACAAAAGCTTAAAGAGAAAAGATTGGGAGAGTGTTGTATGTTTCTTTTGATTTTGCATAAAAATAATTTTGGCAATAAAATACCAATTGTGCTAATATATAAAAGTAGGATTTTTTTATACCAATTCTCTTCGTAAGTTGTTATATCGTGCCATTTTTTCAAGATTGTATTGCAATTTTATTTTATTTTTTGGAAATTTTACCTCCTATAGCAAAGGTATACACCCTATTTATTATAAACTAAAATTATTTTAAAATATTTTTTTCTAAAGATATCTTTTATATTTTATACCAAAATAGTTATTATGGTATACCCTATCAATTAGGCATGAAATACGCTATTTATATTTTTTCTCTCTCTTTCTTTCAATTAACACACAATTCTCTCTCAAAATTTCAGCAAAAATTTTCTTCAATCTCTCTCTCTTCCTTTTCTCCTTCAAGCAAAATACTTTCTTCTAATCTGGTTGAATACTTCATTTTTCTCTCGTTGCTGTCTAAAGTTTAAGCATAGTTAATCTAAAAACATTCAAGTTTTTAAGTTATGAATCTCTCAGCTCCAAGTGATTATGTTTCAAAATCTCCACTACCTGATTACAGCGAAAAGCTGGCAACTGGAATCCCTGTGGCAGTAGCGAGCTATCCTCTTAGGCGAACAAATATGTCCATGGCTACGTTGGAGAAGATTTGAGGGTCAGGTTTTTGTTCGTCTCCATTTTTAGTTTTAGTATAATGTATATAGTATTTTGCTTAGCCAAAAAACGCCATCTCCGGCGAATTTTCTTCTTTTCTTTGCTATTTAGTCACATACAATAATAAAAACACAATATTTTCAGTACAAATTCACTCAAATACATTGTATTTTTGTATAAATATATTATTTTTCTGCATGTATTTATGTATTTGAAGGTCTATATTTTTTTAATACAGGATATAAACATTGAAACACACTGAATACAAATATTGAAATAGAACAGAATATAAATAGTGAATACATTTAATTTTGAAATATAGTGAAATGCAGTATAATATACTGAATACAAATAGAAATACAGTGAATACAACTAATGAAATATACTGAATACAGCAGTAATAACATGTATTAGGAATAACTAAAATAATGTTAATACAAATACATTTGAATACACCGAATACAAAATAGTGAATACAGTAAATACAAACATTAAATCTATTAAATGCAACAGTGAAAAATAAATATTGAAACACACTAAATACAACAGCTATATACAACTGAAAAATCATTCTGATTAATTGGGTTGATAATGAGGCGTATTAGAATTGATTTTGTTGTTATATTAGGAGTGCATCACGCTAATTGATCCTATTTTCGTTATTAGACAGCTGGACAGACCTATCTTTAAAGTGATTGTCGTTACTGTATTCATGAATACATGACGCGAATACATATGAATACAGTCGCGTATAAATGTAACCTCCTGTTTTTTAGGCGACTTTGTTACTATATTCATGAATACAGTAGCACAAATACAGTAATTATGCAGGACATCACATGGTCAAGGGCAAAGTCTGATTAGAAAAGAAAATTTTGCCTTAACATTTGATTTGAAATATGATGCCTAACATGGAATTGTAATGGCATTGATACCTAAAATTAAAAGTCAGTGTGATTAGGTTAAGATCAGTATTAACTTGGTGCTATGATGGAACAACATATGGTACTACTCCGATCTTTATGTATTCTGATTGTGATTATCTTTATATAACTCACTAATGATATCTTCTGCATTGGTTTTAGACATATTTAATTTAAGACGCATCACTAAGATCTAAAAGCATGATTCTTTAATTTGTATATCGAGCATCTCTCTCATATTTTTTTAAACGTAAAATTATTTTGAACGTTACAGATACTCATCGTCCTCCCCAGAGAAATTAACTTTCACCTATCATTTTTCTTATATATACCGAATATCTATCTCGTAATTTTAGTGATAATGAGTTTGCCTATAATGTTTACATTGATCAAGAAAACTATCCAAATGGATCACCTGCAGGAATGATATTCCAAACCTTTTCCATCAAGATGCATCTGAGTTGACAAGAGTTTCAGTCCGATTATTTTTATAAAAAGTCGTTTGGTAGGATGTATAAGAATAGTATTTGAATAGGTATATATATTAGTAATATTGGAATAGGAAACTTTTTCGCCGGTAGCCATGCTTAAATCAATTAGAATCCTCTTATCCATTGCTGCTCATTATGATTATGAGATCTGGCAAATGGATGTCAAGACGGCTTTCCTTAATGGAAGTCTTGATGAGTACATTTATATGGCACAACCAGACGGTTTCAAGAAAAGCGGTAATGAACACATGTTGTGTAAGTTGAACAAATCCATTTATGGATTGAAGCAGGCATCTAGGGCATGGAACACTTGTTTTGACAAGTCGATTAAGACTTTCGGTTTTGATCAATGTGAAAACGTGTCTTGTGTCTATAAAAAATGGGATGGAGAAAGAGTAGCGTTTTTGGTACTGTATGTAGACGATATCTTGCTCATAGGAAATAATGTGGGTATGTTGATTTCAGTCAAGGAGTGGTTGTCCTCACACTTTGATATGAAGGACTTGGGAGAAGCAGCTCATATCCTTGGGATCAAGCTCACACGAGATCGCAAGCAAAGGATATTAGGTTTGTCTCAAGCACTTTATATTGATACTATC
>MCJB01034153.1:126874-155122 GCA_002018475.1 Nicotiana obtusifolia | reverse complement strand
GTTCTTATTTTACCGGAGGGGTTTGAATTAGCTCCTCCCGATCGTATTTCTCCCGAGATGAAAGAAAAGATTGGCAATTTGTCTTTTCAGAGCTATCGCCCCAATAAAAAAAATATTCTTGTGATAGGCCCTGTCCCTGGTCAAAAATATAGTGAAATAACTTTCCCTATTCTTTCCCCGGACCCTGCTACTAAGAAGGATGTTCACTTCTTAAAATATCCTATATACGTAGGCGGAAACAGGGGAAGGGGGCAGATTTATCCCAACGGCAGCAAGAGTAACAATACTGTTTATAATGCTACAGCAGCAGGTATAGTAAGCAAAATCATACGAAAAGAAAAAGGTGGATATGAGATAACCATAACGGATGCGTCGGATGGACGTCAAGTGGTTGATATTATCCCTCCCGGACCAGAACTTCTTGTTTCCGAGGGCGAATCTATCAAATTTGATCAACCATTAACGAGTAATCCTAATGTAGGCGGATTTGGTCAGGGAGATGCAGAAATAGTACTTCAAGATCCATTATGTGTCCAAGAACATTTGTTCTTCTTGGCATCTGTTATTTTGGCACAAATCTTTTTGGTTCTTAAAAAGAAACAGTTCGAGAAGGTTCAATTGGCCGAAATGAATTTCTAGTGACTCAAATACATGCTTTAAATGTTATGTTTTCGTCAACTAATTTATTCTTATTAATATAGGGTATACGAACAACGCGCATTCTAAAACTAGTACGGTAGTCTACCCTTAATATAAATATACGCTTCTTTAAGCAAAATTTAAAAAGGCTGACCCCACCTACCCACTCGCCAAAAAAAATAAGTAGAAACATGAATGAGAAAAAAGGCAAAGAAAACATATTAAATATTGATTCTGCAGCAAGAAGTATGACCAGAGTTGTATTATAAGCTGGTCAAAACTGAGACACAGAAAGCTCAGTAGTCACGAATCGCTATGCACATGCATTATGAAGCTGGACACTTTATTTTCTCTAATACCTACTTATGTCTGCTAGTGTTAATTAAATAACTTCTGTCAATCAGAATACTATTAATTGAAATCGACCTCATTAAATTTCTTCTATTGGAATCCTGCTATTTCATTGAATCAACCTTTTCATTTTTAATTCCAAAATTTTTAAATGAAATTGGCCGGTGTTAGTAAAATTATAGTGTTATTGTTTTGTTAACTTTAAAGTTTGTGGAAATATCATACTAAGGATGACGTCTAATGCATTTAGCACAATTAACTGATCACCAATACAAGAGGTTACCAAAAGTTCAAATTTGCCTTTGAAATTGCTCGATCTTATCAGCCGTTACATGGGGGTGAAAATTCATACATTCACGAATTTTGCTTTAAAAATCAAATTTCTCTCTCTACTTTTAACAAATGTTATTCTCCTCCTTATTTCTCAATTGACTTTTTAAAATTCCTATTTTGACCTTTATATTATCAATATTTATTTTTTTCTATTTTTTATTTTTTACCTTTTTAGTATCATGATATTTTTCTCTTTTCTAATATCTGTACAAAAAACATAGTTATATAATAACTAAATTTTATTTTGAGAATAAAAAATAATAATCAAGTTATTGATGATGAATAATGAAAAGGATGAACAAAATAAGACTAAAAAATAAAATAATTTACTCTTATCAATTTTATATTAATAGCAATCAAATTTCCAAAATTTATTTATATAATCGAGAATCAAAAATGGTGAAAAACCTTATAAACATATGCGCAATGCAGTTAGTACAATAATTTACAATTATTAAGGTAAAGACGGATGCTTATTTAAACTTGATTACATAAAATATAACTATGAATAGCATCTTTCTAGCCTGCATATCCGTGGAACACAACCTCATTTTTAAAATACACTCCTAAAAGATTATTTATTTACCATTAAGAAAAATCTAACTTAAGTAATTACTTAACGCGGATTATATTAAAATAAAAGTCATAAAAGCACGATTGACTTTATGATAAGTTTATAAAAGAACTACTCTATTAATAATTTTAATAAATGTAATATAATCTATAACGAGATTTAACATAATTTAAATTATAGGTAAATCATAAAAATAATATATAAAAAAAAAAGACTATTACATAGAGGAATGAATAAAATGACAAGGCCAAAATAAATATTATGTAGGATAAAAGAAGGGAGAACGATAATTATTCAAAGTTGAGGGAAGAGGGGTATTTTGATTTGTAAAATAAAGTTGGGGGTATAAATAATTTACACCCACCATTACATTATTATCGTTCGTACCGTTGCTATGAACAAATCGTTTCCTATTTGCTTGACAAGGAGTGAAGCACCAACGGAAATGCTTTGACTCCACGTGTCCACGTCTTTAGATAAAAAAGCGATCCATACTTACCCCCCAACTTTTGAGTAACATTTAAATTTACTCTTAGATTGGAGCTTCATTAGGGGACGAGGAAAATGAGAATTTTTTTCGAACGCTTGGTAAATTCAATAGAATTTAGTATTTTTGATACAAAGCATAAATATTTATGTGAAAATCACTAAAAAGTTTAATAAATTCTAACTTTTGGCCCAAATTTCGTTGAAAGGTTCTGTGCTAAAAATCTTACTGGCCAAATATATCGAGTTTAAATTCTTAAACCGCCTACATAATTACCATAACCTAACAAAGACATGAAGTCCAACTCATGTTACATTCTGTTTTGGGCATCACATCATAAATAGGTATATCTCTACATGCCAACGACGTTAGATTTCATTAAAGAGTGCGTTTATGGAAGCAACAAAGGCAAATTGTATTAAAGGTAGTGCGTTGACGCCAGCCGCCTACAATGTTGTCTCAATGAAACAAAGTACACTTTCTTAATTCGTAGTTTTTATATCCCCACTCATGTGCTTTGTTTTATCAAATACATCCGTGCTTACAGAATTCATTCTCTATCTCTTTTTAAGATGTCTCATTTTTTTCTCTTTTGTTCTTGTACTGCTAATTTTCCTTATGTCAGGAACTCATTAGGGGTTCATATTAAGGTAATAACATAAAAAAATAATTTAATAATATTAGAAATGATATACTTAATAGATTCTTTTAACGAATGAAATTCAAAGTGGTCAGAAAAAGAAAAGGTGAAAACCCTTCAATTCAAGATAATATTGGAATTCAGTCCCAAGGTTTCCTTACATTCTTTATGGACTAGCATGTTTTTTATGAGTGAAGCTACATGGTTTATAAGGACTTCTATTCAATTAGCTACCAGATAATCATGAAAGAATAAAGGAAAACAACGAATCTGAAAACGCAGATTTTTCACGTTGAATCTAACAAAAGCAGACATTAAACGACAATAAATCAGACAATAAGAGAGAAATATACCAAAAGAGAAATAAATATTTAATGTAGCTTGGTTAATTGACCTATATGCACGGACGGAGATGAGCAATCCACTATATAAAAGAGAGTACAAAATATTGAGAGAATAACCTCACGAAGAGGCAAACACAAGTGATATACTAACATTTATCCCGTAAAGTTCTCCCCCTAAATACGACTCTCAAACCCAATATAGCTACATTGCGGATGTTGCTGAATGAGAAGGAAGGATCTATATTTATAGAAATCCAAACTTTTTCTTACAAGAAAAATGACTAGCCAAATATGAGAGATTTATAATTTGCTTCTAAAAGAAGGAAAACCCAATTACAGTAAATATGTTGCCTTTCTTTCAAAAAATAGGAAAACCAAATATGCTAAGAAAATTAGGACAACACCTAACAATTCTCTCCCTTGGTTAAATTTTTTGACGAAATTAATTTGATCTACCTTCTTCAATAAGTCGCATCTCCAAATCTCCACCACCAAAGTTTGTCTCAACGTAAATAGTACTCCGGTCAAATTTCTCATATAAAAATCACGATTACCATCAAGTAGATTGCTACTAGAATTAAGCCCGCCAAGATGAACCTGTCTTGAATCTCGCTCTAATACCACTGTTAGGACCGAAAAAATCAGGTGTCATGTGGAATCTAACAAAGCAAACTTTGAACGACGTTAAATCAGACAACAAAAGAGAAATATACCAAAAGAGACACAAACATTTAACGTGGTTCGGTCAATTGACCTACATCCACGGGCGGAGATTAGCAATCCGCTACATAAAAGAGAATACAAAATATCGAGAGAACAACCTCGTGAAGAGGCAAACATAAGTGACAAACTAACACTTGTCCCGTCAAGTTCTCCCCTTAAACACGACTCTCAAACCTCATATGGCAATATTATGGATGCTGCTGAATGAGAATAAAGGATCCTATATTTATAGAAGTCCAAACCTAATTTTCCGACAAAAAAGGAGACTAACCAAATATGGGAAATTTATAAAAAAATTTCTAAAAGAAGAAAAACTCAATTTTAGTAAATATATTGCCCTTTCCTTCAAGAAATAGAAAAAAACTAATATGATAAAGAAAATTAGAAAAATACCTAACGGTTTGTACAAATTAATTTGAAGAGTAAGACTTAGATCACTTTATTTTACCATTAAATATCAAAGACTTCTCACAGAGCTGTCACATGCACTTTATGCGTCATCACGAGTTAGATACTATTGAGTAAATTAACAAAAACATTCTTCAGATGGATAAGACACGAACAAATTTTGTTGCAACCTGACAATACTAGTTAATGGAATATCCTTTGATCAATTCACAAGTAATAAAACAAAATTTTGTTTTACAAGACACAGAAGTAACTTATAGTTTCTTACTTTCTTATGCCCACAGTTTGTCTCGTCTTTTCCTGTGAGCAAACTTCATGGTGGTAGGTTCTATATTCATTAACAAAAGGTTAAACATTTGGACATCTTCAACTAGTACAGGTTTCCTTTTATACACCTTTCTTTTTAGATATTCTTTTACACACCTCGTCTATCCCTTACAACAGCAAAAACACCACTATTTGTCGATGTGGCTGACACATTTTTAACCAACATTGTAAATGCGCGGCGACTTAGGAAAACTGTGTCTGGGATCTCATTAAGTGCCACATGTCTAAATTTTTATTTTATTTTTTTGAAAATGGTCATCTTCTTCACTTTCACCACCCACACAAAAAATTCGCAAAACAAAAATATACATGCAGATCACCCAACTCCACAAAAATTTGTGCACCTTTCTTACCACTCCACAAAACAAGATTCGATAGTGCCCTGAAGTTATTTTTTAGACTAGAGAGGGTGAGTCAATTTATTTTATCGACTGAAAGTGGTGGTTTCTAGTTGTTGAAATTTGAAAATGGTGGAGGTGTCACCTCCTGAAAACATATGCCGTGATTGGCATCTAATTAATTATGAGCCGCTATGTTTACCCTCAAAAGTAGATAATAATTGAATTTGTAAGTGATTTTAAAGATATTCGGATTAATTTGATACAAAACAATAAATTAAGTCAAACTGAACAAACAAAGATAAAATAGATTCAAACCACACGAGGAGGATGGTTCCAGTCTTATTGAAATTTTTACCCTCGATCCGAGCTTACTATAGCCAGCACTGATGAACAAGAGAAAGAACTAATAACAGAGAAAATAATAATGTACTACTTTGGAATGCGTGTTACAACATGTCCTTTGAATAAAAATCATCTCCTTTTTATAGTAGAAGAGTTTCATCCCTAGTACAATTCTAAAAAGGTAAAAATCTTCTTTTTCGTTAATCACTTATCTGCTGCTGATATGGGCCGAGATCCGCACCGTGATATCTGATCGGGCGCGGATATCACGGCCCTTCATTAGTCATGTGCAACCGTTTGGTAAGGCTTTTCTGAGGTCTTGGAGCTTGAACCGAATCCGGGGGCGTGGCCTTGATGGCTCCAGTGGTAAACGATCTGTTTGGGCCTTAGCACGAGAGGTATATCCGGCCGGTCCAGGACATAACGGCCCTCCGTTGGTCGTACTTGATTGCCCGACAATGTTCTTCGAAGTCGTTCAAAGCTAGGACCGATTCCAAACTATGACTCGATGAGACTCTTTCCCCGATTTCGGCCTCCTGTCATCATGTCTCGAGCTTGGCTTATTTTGTCGGAGGCAGGGGTGTACCATGAGCCCGATTTTAACCATATACAGATAGTCCCCTCGTTTATCAGAGAGTAAATGACGAGAAACGACATGAGCTTCCGATTCTTACTTCGACACATCACGACAGAAACGACAAAACATCCGAAACGTCTCGTCAGTCATGTCATAATGGAATTAAATTCATGTCAGCCGCCGGTCTGCCGTCCCTGGACATTAAATGTCGTTGAACCCCTATAAATACCCCCTCTCTTATCCATTTTCACTTTACACCAAATCTTCTAACTTCGTACCTTCAGGACTTCAACATTCTCTACGTTTTTACCCCTGTTACCCCAGGTTCTTCAGTACTTTGCGAAAACTTTTACTCATCTCCTACTCAAGCCAACAAGTCTGATCTTTCAACTTTCACTCTTTGTCCATATTTTCCAAGATTTTTCTTTCATAACAACGGCAAAAACCTCGAAATCTATTCCTCAGAAGGATGCTCCTTCTTCCTCGCGACCGACCACTGAGATCGAGGAGACCGTCCCCGATACGATTGTTGATCAATCGGCGGAAGAGCCCCCCTTGAAGATGTTCATTCCCAGTGGTTGTTCGGTCACTACCGACTTTAAGGCTAAGAAGCCTTTTTCTGTACAGGGTCGGAGTAAGGAGGCCTCGACATCTGCTCAATTATCGAAGAGGTCATCCCCACAGTCCGGAAAGACTGCAACTGGGCCAACAAAGACATAGTGGTCCCCGACCCCGAAGAAGCCATTACCACCTATGTCGAGGGATATCTAAGTGTTTACACTTATCCCTTTACATTGGGCCCGGTAGAACCGGTCATTTTAGATTTCTGCAAAAGGTACAACGTGTGCCTAGGCCAAATTCATCCATCACGATGGAGGATCGTGATCCTCCTCCGATTTTTTGTGAACAAAATTGATGGGTGTTCGTTCACCATCGATCATCTACTCCGCTTATACAGTCTCCGAATCTTTCAGAGGGGACTGATAAAGCTAGTACATCGGGCCAGCAAAGCCCCGTTATCGAGCATCAACAAGAACCGGGATTGGGGTTGACAAGGACATTTTATTCGAGTGAGGACCATCGACCTGATACCTGCTGAGTGGAGGTTATTCCCGAAAGGTGGAATGCATCACGTAAGTATTCCCTTTAAGCGTCAATTTTACGACTTATCTTCCCTTTTCTTATCGGTTCTTGTTTTGTTGTAGCCCTTGCTCGGGTCCCAAATACTATCCCTCGACTCAAGGAGTGGGTCGAGGGGTCGAGGGCATTGTGTCACAGATGCCCTACTCCGAGCGGTCATGGAGCAAACTTTCAAAAGGCCATTGGGATGCCCGTTCCCATGGTAAGGTTCTTTTCCTGAACAAGTCGTAGTGAACTTTTTCTTATACTATCGCGTCCTTATCTCCTTTACTTTCTTTTGCAGGTTTGCCTAAGAACGTTGAGCTTAGGCATTCAATTGGGGACGAGGACTTGCCTGTTGAGTCTCCTGCTCCGGGACAAGTCAGAGAGAGGAAGAGGAGGAGGGCTCCGAGTTCCCTGAGCTCGGAGAAAAAGAAAACAAGGAGAAGGCTGGTGCGCAAGCCAAAGGAAACCACCAGCTCTCGAGTAGCACCTTCAGACTTGCTATATCGGTTTAGGGACGAGCCCGAGGAGGAAGAGCCTTTTGTTTTTGTGGCCCGCTAGCCATCGCCCCTTGAAGAGCAGGGTGCTGTCGAAACAGAGACCCGTGAGGCCGATCTACCTCAGGCTAGGGAGGTCGATGAGGAGGTCGGGGCTGAGGCTTCTCGGGATGCGGGCAGCGCCCTGAAGGAGGCACTTGTTGTGATAGACATCACCGAGTCACCCTCATTTACCAAGTCGATGTACAACAAGGCCCAAACTGTGAAAGAACGACCCAACGAGGGGGCCCATAAAGCAGACAATCCCCTACATTGTTTTTTTGATGGCGTGGATTCCACCGCCATGGAGGACATCACCGGGTTAGGTGGCTTAGAGGTACCAAGGAAAACTCCGTCCTCGGAGGCAGGTGGGCCTAACTCGAGCCCGGGACTGGTCAACCAGTTCCCTGCCCCGAGTGCGGATCCTAGTCGGAAGCAGTCAATTATCATCACCGTTCTAGAGGATGCCCGGGTTCTTTCCGCCCCCCTAGGGATAGCCAGTTACCTCTGGTGCCTGGTGAACTAGGAAGACTAGGCCAAAATGAACGAGGTAGACTCGCCATGCATGTTTAAGCACAACAGGCGCTGAACTGGGTAACTCTTGATAATCCCTGATGGTTCCAATTTTTCTTCTGATATTATAACTAATTTTTAGATAATTCTAATATCTTTTCTCGTATTTCCAGGCCTCGTTGCTCCACCACGATACCTTCCTCCGGTACCGAGACGAGTTAAGACAACTCGAGGCCGAAGCCAAAGAGCTTGCTAAGAAAAGAAACATGTATAAACATCTCAGCGAGCAACACGAGGGTTAAATCAAAAGCCTCCGAGCCGAGTTAGATGCGGCTCAGAAGGAACATGCCGACCTATTGGAACAGGTAAAAAATTTTGAAGTTTGTGATGATGAGCTAGACACGGTGTCTAACGATCAGAATTTACAGGTCCAGTAGAAGGTATTGGGTTGACCAGCTCCAGGGTGAGATGGACGAAGCCAAGGCCCTGGCCGAGAAGTGGAAGGGCAAGATGGACCGGTTGGCTTCTGAAAAGGAAACAGTCCGGAAGCAATTGGCCTTAGCAGAAGCCCAACTTCAACCGACGAAGGAGAAGGTAGAGGCACGGTCCCGTAAAATCGAGGAGCTCCAATCTCAACTGAGCTCGGCTATTGCCGATCGGAAAACCCTCACCAAGGAGCATAAAGTAGCCAAGTCAGTGACTGAAATAGCCAAGGCCGATGCTGATGAGATGGTGGACCAGTACAAATCCGATGTTGAGGCTGCTCAGGAGCGCCTAAGGGCCATAGTCGATCATGCGAAGTGGCAATCCCGGAAGGAGGCTCTCGAAGAGGTTCATGCTCGGGGGT
Organism: Nicotiana obtusifolia; assembly: GCA_002018475.1. Classification (NCBI taxonomy): domain Eukaryota; kingdom Viridiplantae; phylum Streptophyta; class Magnoliopsida; order Solanales; family Solanaceae; genus Nicotiana; species Nicotiana obtusifolia. The sequence continues at coordinate 146,018 of MCJB01034153.1, read as the reverse complement.
TCAATTTAATTATCGATCTTGAAAATGTTAAGAGGCTCGAGGCTGTACCCCGAGGATGAGGAAGATTCCGAGGGTTCGGACGGGTACGAGGACGGGGAGGATTCCGACGGCCCCGGTGATGAGGTGGGATCCAGTGAGGATTAGGATTCTTAGGTGCCTTGTAATATTTTGCTTTTGTACCTTTGTATTTTGTTGAGGTCATTTGGCCTTTGTAAAAATTCGCATATTATATAAGGCTTTTTTCCCTTCGGCAATTTCAAGCTTGATTCTTTTTGCTTTTTCTTTATGATTGCAAAGACCTTGTATGCCTTAGCATGTAATAATTAGATCTTATTCGGAGGTTCGAACATTGTTCGTTTTTTATACTATTTTTCCTAAGGCTGGTGGGGGGGCTTGGTATGACCGGAAAGCTTTCCCCGAAATGTTCGCTTGGGATTTTTTATAATTTTGCCGAGGGTAGCCTTCAAACCGGTTTAGAAATTTTGAAGGCCTTATGTTTTGGTTACAGATCTCGGACGTCTCCGAGCCGTTCTAGGACGATCATAGCCTTTTAAGTTCGGGTATTACCCAATGGGCTAGTTACCTTGAGTTATCCGAGCTTTCCCAGGACGATAGTTTCGAATTGGTCGTGGCCTTTAGAGTTCGGGCACTGCCTAATAAGTTTTGTGCGTCCGGGCTTCAATACCCCGGGTCGCTCGAGCCTGCCTTGAACGATAGTCCCCGAGTGAGGGTGACCTCTTGGATCCGGATAGAGATTGCCCTTGGGATCGATATCTTTAGGGGACCGAATGTAGAAATTCTTAAGGGATAAAATATTTATCCGCACGGAGAAACTTTCTTTCATTTCTATACAAGGTTACAAATGTGTACATGCTTCGTGTCAGAGTTTGGGTGCTCTATGTAGGCATGATTCATTTGACCATTTGGCCCTTACAATAAATCCTATCCAACGAGCCTAGGTAGTTCGAGCATAAAGTATCTCTCATTGCCAAAATTATTATCCGAGGGTGATGGCCCCCGATATCGGAGGCCGATCATAGAGAGGCCTCAGATACTGCTGATGTGTTCCTTGACTCCGATCTTCTATTCTAAGTTAGCAGAATCCACTGTTGTCTTATTAAAAACCTTGCTGGAAAACCCATTTGGGACAAAACTGGTCTAAGGAAAAAAGAGTGCAACGCGTACTTTCAGGCCTAATAGTCATATCGTCCCTCGATCGTTACCTACAAGTGTTAGTCTAATATATAAAGAAAACAAATGAATGGCGTCGTACCTCAACAATAATATCGTTTTAAGTGGGCCACGTTTCAGTTGTTCGGTAGTAATTAACCGTTCATTGTTTCGAGTTTGTATGATCCTTTGCTGGTGATCTCAATAATTCGATATGGACCTTCCCAATTCGGCCCCAACTTCCCCTTGTTCGAGTTTCAGGTGCTCAAAGTCACCTTCCTTAACACCAAGTCCCCGATACCGAAGTGTCGAAGGTTGGATCTTCGATTGTAATACTTTCAATTTGTTGCTTTTGGGCGGCCATCCGGATGAGGGCGGTCTCGCGCCTTTCATTTAGCAGTTCCAGGCTCGTATTCATGGCCTCATCATTTGACTCTTCGGTCGCATATCGGAACCTAAAACTCGGTTCCCCTACTTCGACCGGTATTAGAGCTTCGGCGCCATAAACCAACGAGAACGGGGTGGCTCCGGTGCTAGACTTCGAGGCCGTACGATATGCCCATAGGACTTCGGACAAATTTTTTTTCCATTTTCCTTTGGCGTCGGTCAATCTCTTTTTGAGATTTTGGAGTATGTTTTTGTTGGTGGACTCTGCGTGCCCATTCCCACTAGGGTGGTAGGGTGTTGATAGGATCCTTTTGATCTTATGGTCTTCGAGGAACTTGCTTACTTTGCTGCTGATGAACTATTTTCCATTGTCCCACACGATCTCGGCCGGCATTCCGGCCCGGCATATTATGTGGTCCCACTTTAAATCGATGACTTCCTTCTCCCTGACTTTCTCATACGCCTGGGCTTCCACCCAATTAGAAAAATAGTCAGTCATAAATAATATAAATTGAGCCTTACCGGATACCCATGGAAGAAGGCCGACGATGTCCATCCCCCATTTCATGAACGGCCAGGGTGACAAAACCAAATGCAGCAGCTCCTCGAGCTGATGAATCATCGGAGCATGCCTTTGACATTGGTCGCATTTTCGTACGAACTCTTTCCCGTCCCTTTCTATGTCAATCCAGAAGTAGTCGGCTCTGATTATTTTCCGAACTAATGATTCGGCGCCCGAATGATTTACACAGGTGCCTTCGTGGACCTCCCTCAGAACTTACTCGGTATCTCCCCGTCCTAGACATATTTCGGGTGGGCCATCGAATGTTCTTCTGAACACGATACCGTCTCCAGAAAAGCTGAATCAGGCCGCCTTCGTATGCAGAGCCCTCGATTCTTTAGGATCCGAGGGAAGTTTTTCGGTCTTCATATACTCTATATATTTGTTTCTCCAGTCCCAAGTTAGGGTTGTTGAGTTTATCTCGGCGTGACCTTCTTTCACTACCAATCTCATGAGTTGTACGACCGCCCCCGAGTTGAACTCATCGTCATCAACCGACAATCCCAAATTAGCAAGGGAATCGACCTCACTATTTTGATCCCAAGGTACATGTGGTGAACCAATTTAATGGTACGTTCGAGGTCAGAGAGGAACGAATGCAAAGATACCTAGATAAGCTGCAGGTAACATTACATCGATTCACCTCTACCCCCAAGATTTTGGCCAGTTCCAGACCTGCAAACATGGCCTCATATTGGGCCTCGTTGTTAGTCGATTTTACAGTCCTAATAGATTTTCTAACTACATTTCCTGTTGGTGGCTTCAATACGATGCCAAGTCCAGACCCTTTTGCGTTCGAGGCGCCATCCATAAAGAGGGTCCGGATTCCCAAAGAGGTCCCCGAGTTTGACAACAACTCTCTTTCCACCTCGAGTATTAGGGCCGGCGTAAAATCGGTCACAAAGTCTGCCAAAATTTGAGATTTAATGGCGGTCCAAGGCTAATATTTGATATCGTACCCAATGATCTCTACGGCCCATTTGGCCAATCGTCACGAGAGCTCGGGCTTATGCATTACATTCCTCAATAGGTAAGTAGTTACAACACATATGGGGTGACATTGAAAGTACGGTTTTAGCTTCCTAGAGGCGCTTAGCAAAGCGAGCGCCAATTTTTCTAGGTTTTGGCCTCGCCTAGAGTCCTGCTAACATAATAGATTAGAAATTGCGTGCCTTCCACTTCCCGGACCAGAGCTCCATTTACCGCTATCTCAGTACTGCTAAGTACAGGTATAGTTGTTCGTCTGTCTTCGGAGTATGAAGCAGAGGTGGGCTCGAGAGATACCGCTTGAGATCCTCCAAGGCTCGTTGGCACTCTAGGGTCCATGAGAAGTTATTCTTTTTCTTCAACAGTGAAAAGAACTGGTGGCTCTTGTCGAAGGACCTCGAGATGAATTGCCCCAGGGTGGCTATGCGTCCGGTTAACCTCTGAACGGCCTTGACGTTGTCCACAAATAATGATATCTTCGATGGCCCTAATCTTATCGGGATTAATCTACGGTTGGATACCATGAACACGAGGAATTTCCCAGACCCGACTCCGAATGCACATTTCTTTAGGTTCAGCTTCATATTGTACTTCTTCAATATGCTAAAGATTTCCTAAAATTGTTTCAAATGGTCCTCTGCTCGCAAGGACTTAACCAGCATATCGTCAATGTAAACCTCCATTGATTTTCCTATTTGTTCTTCGAACATCCAATTTACTAGGAGCGGAAAGTGGCACCGGCATTTTTTAGTCCGAATGGCATCACGTTATAGTAGCAGGTGTCGCACTTAGTGATGATGGAAGTTTTTTCCTGATCGCTCGGGGTCCATCCGAATTTGGTTGTACTTGGAATAAGCGTCGAGAAAACTGAAGATCTCGTGGTCGGCCGTTGCATTGATCATACGATCGGTTTTAGGCAAAGGGAAAAAGTCCTTGGGACATGCTTTATTCAAGTCTTTATAGTCTACACACATTCTCAATTTGTTTCCATTTTTAGGGACTACTACTACGTTTGCTAACCAGTCCGTGTACTTAACCTCCCGGATGGAACCTATTTTAAGGAGTTTAGATACCTCGTCCTTGAGAATGCATGCTTGACTTCGGATTGGGTTTCCTCTTCTACTTGACCAGGTGGAACTTTGGGTCCAGGCTTAGCTTTTGAGTGGTTATTTCCGGCGGGATCCCTGTCATATCAAGGTGGAAGCAAAACAATCTATGTTAGCTATAAGGAATTGAATGAGTTTTCCTTGAGCTCGGGCCTCAACCCCGTGCCAAGGTATAACTTTCGATTGGGAAAGTACTCGATCAGTACAACTTGCTGCAGCTCCTCAACTGTCGATTTGGTAGTGTCGGAATCATCGGGAGCTATGAAAGACCTAGGAACCCCGTAGTCGTCGTCCTCACTCGCCTCCTGCTTCTCCGGTTGGGATGGAGCTGGTGTCAGTAGTTGCTATTTGGTTTCTCCCTTGGTGACCGAACCCAGATCCTTTTGTGTAGAAAGTGCGGACATCGGGACCACCTCCTCGACCGCAAACATCTCTTTTGCGGCCGATTGTTCTTCGTAAATTATTTTTATTCCTCCCGGCGTCGGGCACTTCAACACCTGGTGCAACGTCGAGGGTACTGCTCTCATGTTGTGAATCCACGGTCTCCCGAACAAAGCATTGTACCTCATGTCCCCTTCGATCACGCAAAACTTCTGAATAGTCCCGACAATGTGTACCAGTAATGTTATCTCCCCGTTAATGGTCTCACATGCCATGTTGAATCCGTTGAGACTAGGACTGCAGGAACGATTTGATCTTGTAGACCGAGCTGTTCCACGACCCTCGATCTGATGATGTTGGCCGAGTTACCTGGATCAATTAACACATGCTTGACTCGAGATTTATTTATGAGCACAGATATTACCAGTGCATCATTGTAGGGCTGCACGATCCCTTCAGCATCCTCGTCGTTGAGAGATAGGGTTCCTTCCGGCACGTAATCCCGAGTCCGTTTTTCCCTTGTGATGGATACTTTAGTGCATTTCAGCATCGGCCCCTAGGGAACATCAACCCCATTGATGATCATGTTAATGACGTGCTGAAGTTCCTCCTGCTCGATCTGTTTGTTAGAATCTCTATTCCTGAAATGATTCTTGTCCGTTGTTGAATAGTCGGGCTACTTCCTCTCTTAGTTGTCGGCAATCCTCCATTCTATGGTTGTGAGTGCCATGATATTTGCACATAAGGTTAGAATTCCTTTGGTCTGGATCAGACTGTAAAGGTCGAGGCCATTTGGTGTCTTTGATGCGTCCGATGGCGGCGGCGTCGATGTTGAAGTTGCACTCTGATAACCTTGGCGTTTCCTTAGGTCCGAGGGGCCTGTCGAATCTGTTTTTGCCAATGAGTCCCCGGTTGTTTTGTTACAACCCATAAATTCGTACATTGGTATACACTGTGCAATAGTTTACATATGAGGACCTAAGAACTCAGAAAATAGTTTAAAGTTAAGAAAAAGAACAAAGGTGTCGCATGGCTAGATATACGAACCGCAAAGCACAAATGCGGACCGCATATCCAGCGCCAAGATCGCAAAGTGAGACAGATTTCTGGGCTGAGATTGTGTCAAATATGCGTCCAGTATGCGGACCGCATAATGCAAATGCGGACCGCAAATGTGACACCTTCTATCGCAGAGTGGAACAGAGTTCTGGGCTGAATCCGTGTCTGAAATGCGACCAGAATGCGATCGCATTGTTGAAAATGCAAACAGAAAATCTGGCCCTTCTGCGTCGCATAATGCAACAGAATTCTGAGATGAGATTTGCGACCAAAATGCGAACCACATATCCTGTTTGCGGTGGGTATGCGATCACAAACCTGAAATTGTCAGGTACGTGTGCAACTTATTTCCAGGCCTATAAAAGGGACACAAACCCGTCCCTCCTTTATTTTTCTGAGTCCAAGCATAGTAGAAGGCCCCAAACGACCCCTCTCAAAGCCCCCACACCAACACAACCAATTCTCTCTCTTCTAAACTCTAAAATTGAAGAAGAAAAGCAAGGAATTGAAGAACTAAGAGGGAACCCTAGCTGAGTTTCTCCTCCTACAAACCCACATTGAGGGAAAGACCTAGAAAATTGAGGAATCGTAGAGGAGGGTTAAATAATTCACATGCAAGGTAAGTTACTACTCCCTTTCATGTAATTCTCCCTTAAGCATTCATGATAGGTGGTTGTATGCCTGTAAGAACTTATGGGAGTATGACTAGAAGCTATGAAATCGAAATAAGTAGGGTTAAGCGGAATGGGTCATGGTTATTAGGGGTTGTAAATGAGTTTCATGCGCTGTAAATACGTTGATGAGGGTTAGGGGAGGAAGGGGGTAGAGAAGCACCACATGAATTTAGGAGATTGTGGTTAATGATAGCTATCACGCATAGTGAGTAACGATTGAACTGTTCCTTAATTGTAGACTAAGGAATTGTAGCAAATTGAGTAGCTCGAGAACTGACGCAGTAAGTACCAGGTATGTAAGACTATACCGTTCCTTCTTTTGCACGACTCCTATTGAATACAATGCTATGAACGAGCCCCAAAAGAATACTCTATTCCTAGAAGTTAGGAATTACTTGTATTGTTTCCCTCTAAGGAAGAATTTCTCTTGTTATTATGATATTGATGTCGATGGTATTCCGTGAGTGTTACAAGGTTCATGTTAAAGAGACACCCTTAACTACATATAGAAAAAGAGGGTAATAACCGTATGTTACTAAAAAAGGATTGAAACACGTTTAATGAATGAGCATGCAATGTATTATATATATGTGTAATTTAATTCGTATGACCGCGCCTATTAAAGGCCGGGTATGTTGTGACCGCGCCTAGCACGGCCGGGTAAGATATGATATGATAATGATGATCCCACAGAGGCATGTGATGATGATGAGCCCACAGAGGCATATGATGACGAGCCCACAGAGGCGTACGATGACGATGAGCTCAGGGAGGCGTATGGGATTGTATGAGGTAACGATTATGTAACGGTTACGGTAACAATAAATGTATATGAAAATGACAAGCCCACAGAGGCAAGAGTATAAGACGATAATAATGGTAATAAACATGTATATGATAATGTTATAAAGGTTATATGTTTCTATCCTGATGCTTATATCATTGCTCTTATATTGTGTTTCCTGTCTTACATACTCAGTACATTATCCATACTGACGTCCTTTCTTCGTAGATGCTGCATGTCGTGCTGCAGGACCTAATAGATTGATAGACGGAGCTCCCTCACCGCAGTAGGCTACCAGTTCAGCAGATACCAGCAAGATTCATCCTTCGGACTTGCTACAGCCTTGGTATGCACTATGTATAGGCATTGTGGGCATGTCGGGGCCCTGTTCCGACATAGGTTGTATAATGTCTGTTCTTGTAGAGGCTCAATAGACAAATGTTGATGTATGTATGTATAGACCAGTGTTGGGTTGACTCATGTACGGTTGTATTGCCTCGTCGGCATATGTAATATGTTGTATAGTTTTGCATTGTAGCCCCGTTGGCGCACTGTGTATACAAGCATGTTCATGTTATGGTATGACGTTTCCGCCTAATGTGACGTTGTTCAAAACTGCATGCGTATGACAGTCTTTGTAGATAACAAAGAAAGTAAGATAGCGGATATGAGGGGTACGCTCGCGCTCTGCAAGCAGGGTCCGTTGCCCTGTCGCGGCCCTCCGGTTGGGTCGTGACATGTTTTGACCTCGATCACTCCTTCGATGGCTCTGACGGGATAAACGTACCCGGAAGGGGCCCCAAGCTGATCATCTTTGACCTGATTTTTGATTGATACCAGTTCTGCACGTCGGCCAAGTAACAGCCGGATATTCCACCAGATTTTGTCTCAACTGTTGTGAATCTAAAGAGCTTCGAACATTGAGTCCTTGGGTGAAGGTCTGAACGACCCAATCGTCTACGACCAGAGGCAGGTCCATCCGTTCCATTTGAAACCGGGACACGAATTCTCTGAGCATCTCATTATCCCTCTGCTTCACTTTGAAAAGGTCCGACTTCTTGGTCTCGACCTTGATAGCCCCGGTGTCTGCTTTTACGAAGGAATCTGCAAACATAGCAAATGAGTCAATAGAATTAGGAGATAGGTTGTGATACCATATCATAGCTCCATTTGACAGAGTTTCCCGGAACCTTTTTAGCAGGATAGACTCGATCTTGTCATCCTTCAAATCGTTCCCTTTGATGGCGCACGTGTAGGAGGTTACATGCTCATTTGGGTCGGTTGTTCCGTTGTATTTAGGAATCTCGGGCATGCAAAACTTCTTAGGGATCGGTTTTGGAGCTGCACTTAGAGGAAAAGGTTTTTTAACAAACTTCTTGGAATCTAGGCCTATTAATATCGGTGGTGCCCTCGGGATTTGGTCGACCTTGGAATTGTAGGTTTTCACCTTTTTGTCATTGACTTTGATTTTCTTCTCTCCCGATTCTACCAGTTTCGTCAGCTCCTCGAGCATCTTTATGTTCTTGGGGTTGGTCCCCGATTCAATTCTATTCGGTCTCTCCGTGATCGGTTCGTTTCTGGGGGTGACTTCCTGGGATGGCTCGGGCTCAATATTTCTCAGCGCATGGCTTATTCTGCAATTGGGCTATCACTGTCTGTTGAGCCTGTAACATTTCGAAGATCACCTGCAAATTGATCCCATCGCCTTCACCGCTGTGAGTATTTTGGCAATCGATCGAACTTCCCTGCGGACACTATCTCAAGATCGGTAGGAAAATTTGCATTGATGGCCACATGCGAGCTAGCGTCGATTGGGTCCGTGGCTGGAACTTCGCTGAGATCGACGGGGGGCACCTCGTTACGGGGTGTTGCATTGTTGTTCTCGTCATGGTGGCCGGATTTGGCATCCATGTTTAGAGGGGCAGACTGGGAGTTCGATATTTCAAACTTTAACCTGAAATCAAAGATACTCCAAAGAACAAGTGTAAAATAGGGTGTGTTATGGGAACTTGCATCAAATTGCCGCTATTATCCTTAGCCTCACGGTGGGTGCCAAACTGTTTATCCTCAAAAGCAGATAACAATTGAATTTGTAAGTGGTTTTAAAGATACGCGGATTAATTTGATACAAAGTGATAAATTAAGTCAAATTGAACAAACTAAGATAAAGTAGATTCAAATCGCACGAGGAGGATGGTTCAAACCTTATTGAAACTTTTACCCTCGATCCGGGCTTGCTATAGCCAGCACTGATGAACAAGAGAAAGAACTAATAACAGAGAAAATAATAATGTACTACTTTGCAATACGTGTTACAATGTGTCCCTTGAATAAAAATCATCTCCTTTATATAGTAGGAGAGTTTCATCTCTAGTACAATTTTAAGAAAAGGTAAAAAATTTCTTTTTCGTTAATCACTGATCTGCTGCAGATATGGGCCGAGATCCGCGCCGTGATATCTGGTCGGGTGCGCATATCATGACCCTTCGTTAGTCGTGTGCAACCGTTTGATAAGGCTTTTCCGAGGTCTTAGAGCTTGAACCGAATCCGGGGGCATGACCTCGATGGCTCCGGTGGTAAACGATCTGTTCGGGCCTTAGCACGAGAGGTATATGCGGCTGGTCCAGGACATAACGGCCCTCCGTGTGCTTGACTGCCCGACAATGTTCTTCGAAGTCGTTCAAGGCTAGGACCGATTTCGAACCATGACTCGATGAGACTCTTGCGCCGATTTCTGTCCCCTATCATCATGTCTCGAGCTTGGCTTATTTTGTCGGAGGCCGAAGTGTACCATGAGTCCGATTTTAACCGTATACACACTACTCACCAGATGAACCATTATCGTTTAACCAATTTAAAGTGCATATAATAAAATGGAGCCATAAAATAGATCTTGATATAGTAACATCTCAATTAATATAACTGAAGTCTAAAAACGTCATAAAATATCTGTAATAACCCAAAATTCATTATACAAATCTCAAGGAGCATTTAAAGGCAATTCCAGTACAAAAGTCTGTGGGACATGGTCAAACTATAAAATATAAGGATAGTGCGTGGAAAGGCTCACTTCTACTAAAATCAACCATCTCTTTTTGGTTCGCAACAATGTGTGTCTTCATAGTTGGAGGTCTAAAGATACTTGTTAAATGAAGATTTGATGTTTCTACAACATTGTGAAGATGGTGGGAAACAAGAGTGGCTCAATAAATAAGAGGGTTTATACCTTTTATATTAGAATTCATATATGCATCTACACACATGCAAAAGAGTTAGTGTCGCCATGTTTTCGTACTTTTTATTTATGATATAATATTTTAAAATATTCGGAGCGATCAAAAGTTCAATTTTAAAGATTTTAGTAGTTAATTCAAAGTTCTTAAATTTTCTTACTGTTAAAAAGTAGACGGTCTTTCTTTATTTTTACAATTTTTTTATTTTTTTTATTTTTTATACAAACTTTAATATTGTCTAACCTAAAATAAAATCAGAAACCTACTTTTACTTTTTTTTTTTGGGGCCTCAAAATCTCAAGGGCCTAAATCAAGGATTTATTAGCCTCCCTCTTGAGCCACTTGTCCACCCCTGGGAGTCTCAATCAAATTTTATAGTCTCAATAAAAATAAGATAACAATGAACAAAAACATTAGAGGCAGTGACGTTATTTAGTTATCAAATGTGAATGAAATTGGTTGAACAACATGTACGTAGGACAGCGATCTCAATTGAATCGGTGAGCTAAAATCAAAATATATCAAAAGACCCTTAAACTTCTTTCGTAAAATCCATATAATAATGAGAGATGAAAAACCTACATGGCTTTGATCTGGTGGTGAAAGCGAACGCATGATGTAAGTGTACGTCATAGTATTGAACTCTCCCCTATACAAAAATTTGATTTTAAGTGAAAATAATAAAGAGGTGACCCCATTATTCATCAAGTTTTGAACCTTGCAACACTTGCCTCAGGGATTTCTTAATTAAAAAAGACGAGATAAAAAAGAATTTGCTTTCTGATGTATGGATCAATTAACTTTGATAAAAAGAATTAGCTAATTTAGAGAATCTAAGTTGAAAGTAGAAAGTAAGATCACGAGAAACATAAAAAAGACTATACATAGAGGAAGAAAAATAAAATGATGAGAAGGTAAAACTATTTAGGTTTATGAGAAAAAAAAAATTATTGTATTAACTCACTCAATATCCTAACTTTACCAAGTTTAAAAGAATATTTGATATCTTGTAATAATAATTATATAAATAAAAAATTATTATATATACAATAATATAGTAGTACTTCATATTTGGCTTCACCTGCCTTACCCTAGAGCCACCCTTGGTGGGAAATGGTAGTGTACTTGTGATATTTTTATTGTTTACTGTGAGGATGCAAGGTGATGAGTTGGTAGCGGAGTAGATGGTGCTTAACCGGGTCGAGGGATGATGGTGGTCTTTGCTGATTGCTGAGCTACTAGTGACGAAGATGAAAGTAGCAGAGAGGTCGATCGTAGTTGGAGAAGATGCCGAGGAGAGGAAAGGGGGGGTTTTCTTGTGTTTTTTTTCTTTTGACGTGTATCATTTTATGAGTAGCACGCTTCATACACTACCTGATATAAAGTGTTCTTAATTCATGTAATAGGGTATTAGTAACAAATATCTCACGTATTTAAGGGATGTAAAAGAAAATATGGAAAGGGCATAAGCACATCATAAAGAAACTACTCCTATATTGTCTCTCTCTTATTTGTATGAGTTGTAAATAGTTATACTTGGTAAAAAAGAAACTACGTTGCATGCAACAAAGGACAATAAAACCAACAACCGAGACATATGAAAAAGTACCCTATTAATTTTGTGTGGCAATGAAGAATCTTTGCTATATATAAGCATGGACGACGGATGTTGCATAAATATTGTTGCAATCAATCGCAAATGTCAATAATTATATATCCGATTTAACATATGAATAAATATTCAAGTATATATTTCATATTTGTTCTAATAATAGGAATGCGTATTATGCTTATAATCACTTGATTCGATTCAATTGAATCTAACATTTTTAACATGCGACTTTATGTAAGAAATATAATACTAATAAATTTTTATAAAATAGACTTAAATATACATTTCATAAATGCATCAGTTATTGCAAGGTGATATATACTCTTGGCATGAATCCTTGATTAGCAATTTTTAGAGAAAAATTGTTCATGTCGAAAGTAGTAGTAGGTGACAAAAGATTCCGTAATTGTGTTGATTAATTGTTCATTCTTATATACAAAACGTTTAACGTTTCTTGGTGAAGGGAGAAAAGGGTTGTAGCTTGGCGGGGTGAACAAGTCTTGAAAACCCTAGATTTAGCATAAGGCGGCAAACGGCAAGAGAAAATTTTCTTAAGTGCCCAAATTGCCCCACCCTAGAAATAACAAAACAAATTAATGGCGGGTGGACTGTGGGATAAACACTTTCGTAACCAAGGGTAACTTAGTCATATCTGCAATCCCTCGCGCCTAGGGTTTTCGTAAGCTCTCTTATAAACCCCACATTTTTATATCCCCTGATCGGCCACTATTCTCTTTCAGTGTCGGTCTCTATATCTTTACCGCAGTCCCTCTTGCTCTTTTCCTATCTCTTCAAGTCGGTTTACTAAACCCCTTAATTTCTACTAAGCCTTTCATTTTTGGAGTTCTTGAGCGGGTCTAATCAGTTGTTCCTCTAGTTGAAATCAAGAATCAAGTGTGATTTATCTGCCATTTCTTGTTCTGGGTTTTGCTTAGTTTTTGGTATTAGTAGTTTCAGGTGTGATAATTGAAGGTGAGGTGATCAAAGTTGTTCTGTTGGATGTTCATTTCACTTGGTCTTTCTAGTTAATTAGTGGATCTAAGTGATGGATCTAAGTGATAAAGTGAGTGATCAAGCTCCACCCTTGAACCATTTTACCGTGTGTGTGTGTGTACAAATGTCTGATTTGGGTTGATTCTTTTTTGGTATAGGGTTCGGGATTTGAGGATATGATGAGCCAAAGAGAAAGAGAAAACAGCGAAAGCCACCTCAAAACATGTGCTGATTGTGGTACCACAAAAACCCCTCTTTGGCGTGGTGGCCCTGCTGGCCCTAAGGTCAGTAAGATATATACTGTACTTGTTATATGTTTCAAAGGATTTTTCAAAAGATTGATTTTGTGAATGCAGTCACTGTGTAACGCGTGTGGGATCAGGAGCAGGAAGAAGAGAAGAGCACTTGTCGGATTGGACAAGAAATTGAAGAAATCATCTGAAAATAAAAACCAGTGCAGTAACAGTAGTACGAGCAGCAGTGGAGATAGTACCAGCAGCAGCAGTAATGGTTATTTATTAAAGAAGAAGTTGTTGCCTTTTGGTAGGCAAGTAGTCGCATTGCAGAGACCAAGATCAAGATCAAGATCAAGTTCAACTCACAAGCTGGGTGAAGTAGAACAAGCTGCTTTCTTGTTGATGGCTCTCTCTTGCTCCTCTGTTTATGCTTAAATCAAACAGGAATGTTGTACTAGGGCCTGTGATGGTTGTACCTTTTTGGGTTGGTGAGATGAGTGACCGAGTAGTACCTCTATGAACAGAATGATTAAAAAAAAAAAGAGCCTAATCAAGTTGGCTCTCCTTTGAATTGAAAGTGGTCTATCCTTTTAAATTTATTAAAATTTTATTTTAGTTTAATGAAACTTATTGTGATGCTTTATCATGTCGTGATTCATGAGAATTCTTCAATATAGATTAAAATCTGATATACATTTATTTTGATCAAGATCATTTTATGCAATCATCAAGTAAATTTCGGTCAAGATCTACCAGCTTTAACGGCTTTGCAGATATTTTCCTTTTGTAGAAAATGTTAATAGGATGCAAAATTAAGTTAGGTGTTGGCGTAGCTTTAAGATTTTTGAAAATCACAACATTTGATGTAAAATAAGAAAATTTGAAATAGAATTTTAATATTAAAAATATGTTATTTTGTTGCAATAGATTAATAAGTTATAGTCACCTAAATTGAAATATATTGCGTATTATTTAAATGTCATAATCTTTTAATTTTAATATAAGAGCCTATCGTATTCTAGTTTTGAATTTACGGAAATCGTGCTATTATAAATCATATGTTTAAACCGTTTGGACATTTTTGTAAAATCCGTTTGAAGTACCCGTTAAAATCATGACTACCGTTGATGTGAAAAAGTATGATGATTCTCTCCAAACGTTTGACCAAAATAATTTCCTATAATTTAATACTAGTAATCTGCTTGATCAGATGATGTTGACACAACACACAAATAAGATATGCAATTCTGATTTTTGTGTGGGAGAAGAAATGGTGTGTCCTGTATTTTAGAGAATAGCATATTCAGTATTCTTAAATCATTTCTCTTTTTGGACTCTGGTGAACCTAACCTGATTTTCCAGCTCATGATTCAGAACTTTGCAAGACCTACACTTTGCTTCCGCTAGCCTTTCTGCTTTTTAAAATAATAATAATTAAAGGAATAGTTACTAAAAGAGAATAAAATGAGGATGTCGTTTTAGAAAAGTATCTAGCACATTCAATTCCCCAGACATGCTGAATTATTGGCCAAACTTTTAAAATTTGCTTATTTTGAATTTTTTTTTTTAAACGTACTTTTTAAATTTTTTTTAGTGAGAATAGTTTGTGTTTGACTAATTAATTTAAAAAGCACTTTTGAGCAGTAATTAATGTTTGGTCAAGCTTTTTTGAAAACTGCTTCTAATTGTATTTTTCTCAAAGTGCTTCTCAGAAAAGTGCTTTTGGAAAGAAGCTATATTTTTTTACTTCTCAAAATTTGTTTCTGCTTCTCGTTCCTTCTAAAAGCTTGGCCAAACATCTCAATCTTTGGCCAAAAATATTTTTAACCAAAAAAAAAATACTTTTAACCCAAAAAAAAAAGCTTGGCCAAACATGCTATTAGTTTAGGAAACATGTCAAGATGTAGTGTAATAGATAGGCAGGGAATGTATACAGCAGTCATCTATAAATAAATCAGCTGTTTGTTTCGAAGATACAAGAAAAACTTAGGAAGAACTATTTAACAAGTCATTTTGATTCCAAACGCATCTAAGTATTTGTAATCGATTGCAAGTTAGAAAGTGTAGATTCATGTTATGAACAATATGATTAGGATTTAAATAATATACACAATTAATCTGTTATAGTAGATTAGTTACAATTTTTACCAAGCAATTAATAATGGTTATCATGTGTCTGTAATTATCTTACAGGTGATTGCGATTTGATTAGTGCATAAAACTTTAACTCAAATGTTTATGCTTCAAACGTAAAACAAGGGAGGAGAAAAACAGGGGTAATAGAATAGTAAATGGAGATGAAGATAAACAAATTTTTTTTCAGCTACTTAATTATTCCCTCTATTTCAAAAAGATTGTCCTAATTTGACTTGACACAATATGGTCTTAAATAGGTCATAATATTTCTGTGGCTATAAAACTTTTGAAATAGGTTGTCTTAAATCTGCCAGAGCATTTGTGTGGCTATAAATGCTTTCTGTTAAAAAAATATTAAAGGTCTCAATTTTTTAAAATTGAAACATTCTAATAAAAAAATAGTTTCAATCTTTTTACAACGGAGGAAGTAGTATTTAGTTTGGATCGAGAAGAAAGTGGTGGAGAAAGGACAACTTAAACTCACTTCTCATCCAGCTAAAGAACAAGGAACCAGAGGATATTGCTTTCTTTCAAATTATTTCCCTTTTAATAACCAAACAAAAGAAAGGAAAAACTCGAACATGTCTCTGATCCCCAAACGAAGAGTTCACATCTCAAATTGTGTATGCCATTACTCTACTCTTGTGTTTTTTTCCAACAAAATGTTTGAAATACCATGAATAACGAGAGGCAACTTGGAAGACATCATATTAACTAAATTAAAATGCTCTCATTTGGAAAAAGAAATCTCAAGATGGATCAACAATCCAATATTAACTATATATGGTGCTTATTTTTCTATCAAATGCAAAGTGCGTAAAATTATTTTTACTTAAACAAGTTGCTGAAGTCCGTGAAAACCAGTGTTTTCGTGCACCCATTTTCTTCTATTTAGTGCTGCTGAAAATGGAGAGAACTTCTCTTACTACTCCCTCCGTTCAAATTATATGAATATGTTTGATTGGGTACGAAGTTTAAGAAAAAAATAAATATTTTTGGAATTTGTGATTCTAAATAAGTTAGAATATTTGTATGGTTATAATTCTTTTGAAACTTGTGATGGTAAACATATCAGAATATTTGTGTGGTTATAATTAAAGATAGAATTAAAAATTTAAATTAAATTATTTTTAAATTTAAAAAAGAATTATTTTTTTTGGAATAGACCAAAATAAAAATAAATTCATGTAAACAAGAATGCAGGGAGTACTTGTTTAAAGTCTTCTTCTTGCATCATGTAGTCTAAGCATGTCTACTGGTTCCCTTACTAGTTTTAGGGATTTATATTAATTGGCAAAAGCTGTTTTCATTTTAGTATATAGTAAGCACAATTACTTTCTCTTTGTTGGAATTTATTTCTGCCGCGATGATGTGGTCGAGATATTTCTTCTTTTAAATTTTAACACCATCAACAACAATTATTACAACTCAATGTCAATTCGTTAATTTATTTTTTTAAGTTTTGATCAAGCAAGTGATTCCCTTTTTGACTATCGAACGGCTACAAAGTCATTTCGACTTGTTTGGAATTCTTTAAGTGGAAGTACATTATCCAATTACAGTGCCATCATCTTAATGAACAAATCCAAACCACTGGATGAACCCAAATTGAAGGCCTACAGGTAACGATATCTTATCATCAATGCCAATTTGTGTTGTTCTTTACTTGGGCTTTGGACTCATTAAGGCCAAGTTTATTACATCAGCCCCCAAAAGACCTCTTGAATGACATCGGGGGTTTCAGATCTAAGCCCAAGTCTAAGGCTACCAAAAGAACAACGAAATGGAGGAGGAGGGAATTTGGCATGGCATGACAATTAGGTTCAACAATTGGTATAAAAAAGTTTATGTTTTAGAATTTGACTTATAGTAACCTAAAATTATCCTTTCTCTTCTAATGGTTCAACCGCTATTCTAAAAATAAGCTCCATCAAAATTATTTTCCTTAAAAATAGTAAAAAATATTTAATACCCTCTATCTCTTTTCTCATATCAACCATCAAAGGCGTATCTAGTGTAGAAGCTCAGGACTGGCTGGAGCCTAAGACCACTGCGATGGCTTTAGGCCCCCAACATACTTAGGGCCCCAAAATCTATAAATAATATATATATATATAATATTAATAATTATACACTCTTGATAGAATTTTTAAATCATTTGGTTAAAATAGTTATAGCTAAAAGTTTTACACATCTTAAATTTTAGTTACTAGTTGTTTCTGTCTTTAATTCATTCCAACTTAAATTGATCTTCTTACAATGTTAGTTAAAATAATTTTTCTTAATTATTTAAGTGCCTTTGTAGATATTATTCAAGATACTTTGATAAGTAATTATTAGAATTCGTCTTTAACATTGAATGACTCTTAAACATAGTAGTTACTACAATATTATTTATTTCAACTTATATTTAGAATTAAAAGTGGTAAGAGAAACTGTATAAGTAGAAGAATATTCTAATTGGCAAACCCAATCAGTTAAAAGTGTAAATTCAATTGCCGTTAACAATTTCTATATCAGTTGCCTCAATTGAAAAAGTTTTAAAAACTAAATCAATAAAGCTCTACATGATAACACAAAAGAGATTAAACAAATTAGTTTGACATTGGCAATAATTAAAACAGATTATAAGTTCTTTAGATTTCAATAAATTATAAGAGTAAAACAATAACTAAAAAAAATTTAAGGTCTCACTTTTTATTTTCGCCTTAGGCCCATATTATGTCGAGCCGCCCCTGTAGAAGCTATGAGTTCAACTCAACCCATCTCTTCGCTCATACCTTATATTTTTGTCCAAAAAATTATTAAATTTATATCAATAATAAATTTTGAACCTATTAAATTAGATGAGATGTGGTAGCATTGCGGATCTGAACCCATAACGTTTAAATCCTAGATCCATCTCTGGCAACCATCATCCTAGAAATTAGGTTCTATTTCCTTCAATAGTATCCGAAAAATCTCTCAAATTTTTCTAAATTATTATTTTAGTTTTTTATCTGTATATCCAAATATATATAACACAATATTAATTATATTATTTGTATATCATAGTGTATAGCATAATAATAATATGTATATAAAAAATTATATCAAAATTTTATTTTTCTTCTTTGTATAACACATTTCAGATTTAAAACTCAAGTTTCAAGACGACTCCACATGTATATCCCCCATTGTATTTCGTGTATATCTCCATGTACATCAATGATATCTCATGTATATCATGTGTATCAATATATATCCATGAAAATCTGTGTTATATACGCTATATATAATATAATATACACAGATTGTAGCTGTGTATATCCTTGAAAATTTATGTTATATACACGAAATACAATGTGATTTACACATACGCAATCTATGTATGATATAAACTGATCAAGACTATATACAACGTGATATACACATGTTGCAGTTGAATTTTTAGGTCTAATTTTTTTACCTGAAACCAGTCTAAATCACTTCTAATCTTGCTCAAATTTTGTATATAGATTCGTCTAGGTATTTTCAAAAAATTTCAATTACAACCACTCGTTCAATCCAACAAAAACAAAAAGAGAAAAAAAAAAAACAAAGTTGAACTCTAATTTTTTCCTATTTTCTCTCTTAGTTTTTGCTTCTGATTATCTGAGATCAACCTTATCTTTTCATCCCACTATTTTTTGCATAATTTATAATAATTGTTGCTAAACCATGAGAGAGAAAGAGGAGAGATAGAAGAAGAAATATAAGGAGAGAAAGGGAGAGAGAAAAGAAAAAGATACGTAGGTTATAGAGATTTTTCGGGGCGCTCTCCCTTTCTCTCCTTATATTTCTTC
>MCJB01034153.1:108072-126720 GCA_002018475.1 Nicotiana obtusifolia | reverse complement strand
TTTTTTTTTTTTTTTTTTTTTAAAGAATTTGGCTATCTAATGCAAATTTTTTTGGGGCTGCCTTTTGCTAAAATAATTTATGGCTAATAATTTGCCAATTCCTCTTATATGTTGTTACCCAGCGTTTCGTCTGTCCCAAAAGTTTTTTAATTCTTTTTTAATGTTACATAGCTTGTTGACGATCAATTTTGGCCCTATATTTTCTCAATGAGTTTACTATGCTTGTTGGTCAATAATAATTCAATAAAATATATTTAATCTATTTTTAAATAATTACTCAAATTACTTATCCTATATATTTTTTTTAAAGATAAAAGTTATTAGTATTTATAATATACTTATCTTTATATTTGTAAAATGAATTTTTGGAAATTATGGTTATATTACCATTACTTTTTAACTAATTAATTATTTAGATATTTACATAACTAATATATCTATACTTATAAATTATAATTCTTTCAAAAATACAAAAATTTATCTATAAATATATTCATATATAATAATTTAATAAAATTATATATTTTATTACAGTTATTAGGATTAAAGAAGTTTAGTTAGATATTTATGTTGAAAAGGGTTTAATTCGAAAGGTGTTGTTATTCGAGAGGACTACATTTTAAATATAATTTTAAGCCAAATAACTCGACAAACGAGTCCAGAAAATTAGCCCAAACCCCTTGACCCATTGACCCATCAACTAACCACCACCCACCTTGGCAATCCTTGCCAAAGTTTCTCCGCCAATGATACTACGCTACATCAGCAACTCAAGACCCTCACAAAACAAGCACATTTCTTTCCCATAAAAATATTTCATAATACTACCGACACGAACGGCCTGCTCCCATAAAAATATTGAAAATTTTAACGCGTCACTAACTCGAAAATATACGTGCGAGTTTAAGTGGTCATGAAACTACCGCACAAGTTAAGTACAAACACGAGTATATGTACGTAGAGAAGGCATAACTCTACCGATAATCAAGTATCCCGCCAAGTCTTAAAGTAACAAGATTCGATAAACTATGTAAATTCTTGTCTCAAACTCAGTCATGAATTCAAGTACTTAAACGGGCAAGATTAACTCAAGTAGTACAGTTAAAGTATGATATAAGTCTATGTCTATCTGGACATATCAAGAATCTAGCATATGCATGGTCCCTGGTCTCGTTGTACATACGTAGTTCCCATAACACGTAGCACATAGCAAATTGAATACCTACAGGGATAAGTTCCCTCTTACAAGATTAGAAATTACTATTAACGTGATGCTAAAGGTACTAAACTATATAAATTATTCATGGATATTTTTAATTACGCTTGCACCCATTTCTCTTCTTGGGATAATGGTTTTGGAATTGATTTATTTTTTATTATGATTTTTCAACTATATACATACCGCATAATATAAAGTTGAATTCGAAAATGCAAAGTCTCCAAGGAACTTCAACTTCTATCACTAATACTTGCAAAGTCTCTGTACCTTTTGTGGAATAAATTCATTAAAGCTGGGGTATTGTAAATACTTTTGTAAATTGGACAAGCTACCTAATTTAGATTCTTCAATTTACTATACTTTGTTTACTAACCAGTATATTATTTTAATATTTCTTTCTCTTATTTCTTTTTTCCAATTAAGAAAGCGGGTAAATACCAACTATTTTGAAAATAGTGGGTCAAGAAGAAGAATAATAACCTGTTTGGCCAAGCTGGAAAAATAAGCTTATTTTGAGAAGTACTTTTTTCAAAAGTGCTTTTCAAAAAAGTACTTTTGGAGAAAAGCAGTTTGTGTTTGGCTAATCAATTTGAAAAGCACTTTTGAACAATAATTTGTGTTTGGCCAAGCTTTTCAAAAGGTGCTTTTATGCGTCAAATTACAAATAAGGACATGAAGAGATTTGCTTAATAGTTAATCTTATATAAGTAGATAAATAATTACAAATATTTATTATTAAAGATAATAATTAAGTATTTTATTTTATTTAAGTAAAATATAAAAATAAAATTAAAAAGTACTTTATTCTTTCAGGATAATTTAAATATATCAAAAATCATCCAATAAATATGAAAGTTTATCCAAAAAGTAATTTTATATTACTTAATAGTTTAAACTAAGTAAGGTTATTTTGGTATATATAATATTTTGCAAAGGGTATTTTTGGTAGGAAAAAAAAGTCAAAACTGCTTCTGCTTCTGGAGAGAAGCTACTTTTTTTTTTCTGCTCCTTCAAAACTGTTTCTGCCTCTAGCCAAAAGCACTTTTTTTCTTTAAAAAAAAAAAGCTTGGCCAAACACCTCGAATTGAGGAAAAAAGTACTTTTTAAATAAAAAAAAATACTTTTGGCATGGTGAGAAGCTTGGCCAAACAGGTTATAAGTGACTTAACTAAAATGATTTGGGAGATTTTGAGTCACCTAACGGACTGAGGGGTAATTTTTAACAGTTTGTTAATGGTAAGGTTAAATTTGGTCGGATAGTATAACGGTAGGAGTAAATTTGGCCGAATAGTATAACAGAGGTTAAATATAGATAATATTCAAAATTAGAGAAGTAAATTTGGGCATTTTCCCTTATCATTGTTTCTCTCAGTATTTGATATTGGATTATTATTAAATTGGCTTACCTAGCAGGTTGGGTTAGGTGCCATTACGACTAGTTGGATTCAGGATCGTGACAAATATCAGCTCCAAATGTTCCCAAATGAAAAATGAGAAGAAATCTCGAAATTCCAACTTTTAAAGCTTCTACCAGGCCCTTCATCGTGTTCGAGGACCCACAGTTGCGTTCACGAACAACACTGACACCCAACCCTTCGCATTCGCGGACCCCCAGTTGCGGTCGCGAAGGCCAAGTTTTGCCAGCCTTGAACCACTCCTTCGCGTTCGGGTCACCCAGCCGCGCTCGCGAAGAGTAATCTGCCCAGCTGCCTCCTTCTCGCGTTAGCGACCACTATGTCGCCTTCGCCTAGAACAAAATCCCATGGCTTCCAATTCCTTCTCCGCGTTCACGGCCCTACTATCGCATCCACAAAGAACAAAACCACTCCTGCCACTCCCCTTTTTCGCGATAGCGGGACTTTCTTCACACTCGCAAGGCACACCAGTACCAGCAAAAATCTGCAACACCAGACATGCTCCCTGTGGTCTGAAACTTACCCAAGCCACCCGGGATCCCGTCCAATTATACCAACAAGTCTATAAATATAATTCGGACCTACTTGAGGTCTCAAAACACATAAAACAACATCACAACCAAGAATCGCACCCCAATCTAAAGCAATCAACTTCCCAAACTTCTAACTTCTTTCAACCAACTATGAATGTGATGAACCATACTTATAGAACTCGGAACGAAACAAATTTTAAACACAAGTCCCATATGGAAACACGAACCTACCCCAGGCTCAAAACACTAAATGGGATCCGATATCACCAAAGTCCATTCCAAGTCAAACTTAGCAAATTCTAAAACTTTCAAAATTCCCACTTCCAACAACAAGCACCAAATCGCTCTCGGGCCACCCGAAACTCGACCCAAACATACGCCCAAGTTCAAAATCACCATACGAACCTACTGAAACCTTGAAATCCCGATTCCGAGGCTGTTTACTCAGAATTCAAACCTTAGTCAACTCTTCCAACTTAAAGCTTCCAAATTGAGAATCACTCTTTCAGTTCAATCCCAAACTTCTCGAACATCGAAACCAACAAATCATAATGCATCAAAAGAAGCTACTTAAAGTCTCAAACTACTGAACAGAATGCTGAAGCTCAAAATGACTGGTCGGGTGGTTACAACCCATGCTAGAGCTCTAATACCAACTTTGTCATGACCCAAAATCTCATCAAAGATCGTGATGACACCTAACCCCCAATGCTAGGTAAGCCAACATCCAAACACATATTAGCTAAACACAAAAAGATGTATATAATTGAGATAGCATAAATAAGCGGAATAAGTCTTCCAACAATGGTAAGCATAAGTACAAAGTTATGAGCTCTAAAATAAGATACAATATAATCTCTCGGTAATGCAAATATTGTCTGAAATGTAGGTAACAATATGATAAAGAAGGAAGGGGACTCAAAGTGTCTGTGGACGATGATGTAATACTACCTCAATTCTCCAATCTCAGCTACTGGGCACCCTTCTGAGGTCCACTCGAGCCAATGCCAGAATCTGCACAAAAATATATACAAGTGTAGTATGAGTATGAGATAACGTGTACTCAGTAAGCATCAAGACTAACCTCGGGAGTGCACTGACGAGGTTCAAGTCATATAATACCTACTAACACATAAACCTGTACAATTCATATCTATAAACAACAAGATTATAAGAAAAGAGATGCAATATTGTAATTGTACACATCATGAGACACCAAGTCAACACGGATAGTTCTATCTCGTTCATCAAGTCTAAAGTATATAACAGATGCATCAAGTAGCAAGTTAGAAGATAAACATAGAAAGCATATAGCATGCATGATATGGCATAAAGTTTTCACTTGCATAGTCAAGCTTCCAATGTTCATTACTCACCACATTGAATTCCATGTAAGGAACGATAAAAAATTTATCAATTTCTCACAACATGCGTGTACTCTATCAAGAGAGAAATATGAGAGGATGATCCTTGATGAGCGCAAAACACAATACAAAATTAATCCTCGCTAGTCAAAGATAGTATAGTTAAATTATCATCTTCATAGGGATTAGATTTAAACTGTGTTCGAATAATCTTTAGTTAATTACTATCCAGAAAAATTAACACTTGATTGAATGATTATTAACTACGATTAACTACCAAAAATTAAGCAATTATTAATTGATCACAGATGAAAATAGTTGAGCAACAAAGAAATATCAGTGTGAGAAATAAGGATAATTGACGAGACAGGTGCAAGATAATTGACTCGGGATCTAATTCTTGAATTAGTTCACTCTATACTAGTGTTGATTCTCATGAATTCACCAGATAATTACATTACACTTGAAGTTAAGGTTCCTCTTTCGATTAAACGTTAAGTTCAGTAAATAATCCAATTGAAGCACGGTGAACAATTGCAACAAATATAATAATGATTTTAGTGTAACCGTAACTTATCACAAATATTTCCCTATTTTCTAGTTCGATTGATAATTCAAGAGGCTCTTTCGATTGCCTAGTTGAATCATGAATTTAAACTAGAGCATAATATGTAAAGAAATTCAATATAAAGCTCATCTTTCGATTAAGCAAAATAATAAACAACTTCACAATATGATTTAAAACTCCATCAGGTAACTCAAGTAATTGTCGAGAATCGAATCCCAAATTAAATTATCAAAACACCATATTTTTCAATACCCTAAGGGAGATTACTCCATAGCAATGAAAAAATTCATCTCAATAAGGGTTAAAGACATTGAAAACATCAATGCTAATGATTCTATACAAACTCCCGTATTGCACCGATTGTTGGTTAAAATCTTGATGAATTCTTGTGTCTTTTTGCCTTAGTTGCTTCTTCAATCTTTCGTAGGTCAAAAGTCCCTTAAAATTGTTTTTTGGGTTTATTTATACCGTGTAGAAGTGGGTCCAGACGGAATTAACCTTTCTAAGTCATAACAAGAAATTACTCTAAGGAAATTGAACAAGCGTGGCGTGCCTGGCGTCGCACCATGTGGCGCTTCTGTGGGGATTTACAGAGGGCTCGCTTTTCTGTCAGGAAGGCACATTGTACTGCCGCACCGCGCCTCGCTGCGCCCCATGCGGCACGGTAGCACAATTTTCTCGAAGTAAGTTTTTCGTGTACTTTTTGATATCCAGACTTGGTTCTCGACCCCCTGAACACGATCCACATTTAATTACTTGGGCTTTTACTCATACTTCAAAGCTCAATTTGTTCGATTCAGCTCCAAATTAACTTTTTAACTCGGAATCACTTCCTGCAAGGCATAAAACACGTAAAAAGTAAAATTCACTATCATTTAAGCTCAAACACAAGTAAAGTGCAGTAATTAGAGTGCAAAACACAGCTAAAACACGGGCTTCTAGTCTATCATTAACACCCCACACTTAAACCATTGCTCGTCCTCGAGCAAGCAAACTACACTTCACATAGAGACGACCTTTTTCATCAAACAACCTCCATAATGCATCATGCCATGAATATTTAAAGCAGGCTAAGCACCCTATCAATAAATTATAGCCTCAAAAATTGACTCAAAAGAACCACACATTTTTTAAAACTTGCTCACTTATTCTAACATAGAGGCGAAAGTCATTACCTTTTCTTAGCAAGTCATGTGCCTTCACACCAAAAGTAGAGAGTAGTTCCACACACAATAAAATTTAAGAACAAATAGGAACTCAAGATAGAAACAATTCACTCAGTCTCAGAATTAAAATTCACATGCCACAGAAAATGCACCACAGGCTTGCCCGTAGTGTAATACTCTACTAATTGAGCTCATTCAGTCAAAAATCAAGTAGGACTTTAATTTGATTGTAATGTAGGCTTCGGGAAGGGTATGATACAATTTGGATAATAGTGACTACACCTCTCTGAGCATTTTAATACATACAATTTCATAATTTAAACCACACACTTATGTTGAACTAAACTCCAACCTTCATAACATAATAACGTCAACTCCCAATTTCTTTAAGCACAATTATATCAAGAGCTATCACTTGTAGGGAATAGTTTTTTCTAATAAAATGTTTTTTTTTTTTCAGTTTTGATTTTTTTTCTTCTTCAAGCAAATCACTTCTTTTTTCTTCTTTCATTTCCTTAGAAGTGCCTCTCACAAATTTTCAAACAATGCACCTTTCTCCATTTTTCTCAGTTCCACTCAGAACCTCAAGCAAACCACCACTTACCTTTTAATAGCTCATAACAATTTTAACTGCTCAAGAGAGGTAAAAAATTCAAATAAATAATCAATTCAACCAAAGGGGCAGACTTGTAGTGTGGTTTCCAAAGAAATAGGAAGGCTCAAAGGAGCTAACCAAGATACACATTAACTAGGTTGGTCACATGCATATATCTGGCTCAACAAAAAATTACCTATATCACTTTCTACTCTGAACAAGACTTCTATTTCGCTTTGCAAACACACAGGGCAAGTTCTAGACATCAACTGACATGCACAGATTATCAACAATAACCTCTCTCACACACCTTGACACATAACTCACTTAAGATCGGATCTATTCCTACTCTCTAGTCAAAGCAGTTAAGTAAGGTCGAGATCAAACAAATTAAGGCACTTATACATGAGTCAAGAACTGAGCCTAGACGTTACAACCAAGGCACTCACCACTCTCTAGGCATACATAGTCAAGGAAAATTGCTCCCAAATAGCACAATGACCCACAAATTTTGTTTTTATTCCTATAAAAAAACTAACTACACCCAGTTCAAGTAAGACCCTTGAAAAAGAACCGAGGCACAAAGAAAAACCAAGGGAAAATTATTACACTATCAAAAGAAACTAAAATAGAAATAAAAGAGATATTTTTAGATTTTTAAATTTTTGATCTTTTGTATTTTCTTGTTCGACATCAAATCCCTCAAGAGCCAGTCGGCAAAATCCATCGTCGGGAAATATCGAAACTACAAACTTATAATTACTAACTATTACAGGCCATGCGGAGTTACAATTACAGGCCAAATTGTCTTATAAAGCAAGAAACAAATAGAACAAAGCCAAATGGCAAATAGAAAACAAGACAAATACAAGCAAATATGAGCACCCCACCCCACACTAAAGAGATTGCATTATCCCCAACGCAACACAGTACAAACAAGAATGAAAAAAGGTGACTTCATCAACACCCTCAAAGGTGCGCAAGTACTCCTCATCATTAGAAGGGACGGAGTTCACGTCCTCATCAGGTGGCAGTTGTCCTCCCTCGGATAGACGCAACCACTGCTGAGTAATAACATGGAGGAGATGATCCTGCTACGGCTCATCTAGGTCAGTCTTCCCCCACGCAGCGTGAAGGCGCATATCAGCGAACATCAGCTGCAGTATCTCCTCGACACGAAGCAACCTTTGGTCTGTAGTAACAGCAGTAGCAAGAGGGTCTATCACAACTGTGCCATCAAAGGTCTTAATAGGACACGACATTGGAATAGTCCTATCATAATGAAACTCCTCCTCCACGTGGTGCGTCCACAGCAGTTGAGTGATCATACTCGGGTAATACAGGCCGCGGGCCCTAAATGGGTGAACTCGAGCCATGTGTTCAAGCATAATCTTGCCAAGATTGAACTTTATTCTGGTCAAGAAGGCATAAATCAGACATACATTCACCATTGAGACATCTGTGTCTCTCTGGGTAGGCATAATCTTGGCATTGATCAGCAGAAAAAGAACGCTGGCGGGATGTTGGAAAGTGCTCTTCTATATGTCTTTGTGGTACTCATTGGCATCCCACATCCATGTGGCAGAAGAGTCAGCTCCACACAGCTAGTGCTGGATATTAGGATAGTCCGGGCGACGAAGAAACCTCTGAAACAACTTGTGGGGGTTCTCAGTGAACCCCATAATCTAATTGATCACCTTAGAGGAAAAGGGGATCACCTTGCCTCGAACCTGCACCTCGTACACAACATCCAAACTGGCCTCAGGCTGCCAGTTTTCATAAAACTCCTTTTACCATGAGCTGGGACAACCCGAATACCAAACCTACGCTTTGGGACCACATCAGCATCCGGATCAATGTGCTCCATCTCCTCCTCCACTGGGGCGCCGGGCGTGCTCGCGTACCTCCTTTCCTACTACTAGAGGCAACCCCATAACAACCAGTGTTAGCACCTTTACTGGGATGGCAAGATATTGTACCTGCACAAGAAGAACACAATTAGCCACAATACTTAGAACAAAAAGCAAGACCAAACGGGGTAACCAGCCAAAACTTATGTCATTGGCATGTTCACAAGTACAATGTATACCGGAAACTCAGACTGCCCCATTATAAGCACGTCACAAGTCATCAATCAACCAGCCTAACCACCAACATAACATTACAACAACGCAACCAATGGTTAAACTACACTTGTAAAGCACAAAACCAAGAAGCTAAACTAGTAACTAAGATTTAAAAACTAAGAAGTTATACTCACTTACTACTAACAAAATTGAGAAGTTACGCTGCAAAACTACACAAGTATTTAGCATGAATCGGGCACCACAATTAGCAACTAGTAACACAATAGTATGAGGTGATCAATTGATTAGCACTCAGGGCTAACACATCACAATTTCACAAAATAAGAATATGACTGCCCAACCCACACTTATCCTCCATCAACAATTTCATTACTAAGTCAACAAAGTCAACTTCCTGCACACACTTCACCACTGGTGTCGTTCGGGCACTTTTTAAAACATGTAATAGGCACTAGTGTCAATACTTCCTTCAATTTTAAATTGAGCCAAATCATAAATAAATAGCAATGTTTATTCATACGTAAATCAACTCTTTGCGAGCGTGATTGTTAATATTTGTAAAGGCAACTCTATATAAGCGTGCCCTAAAATATTTTCTAAAAATTCCGGCTATAATTTCCCCCTAAAACTTTTAGTGAAAACCTATGCCCTAAAATATTCGCTAAAACCTGTCTCTCATGTTTACAAGAAAATCTCCATTTTTTATTCCTTAAAATTCTATAACAAAAGTTGAGGGCTCTTCTCGTATCTTTTAGCTGATTGATTGAAGTAAATTCGAGTGAGTTAAGATAATTATGTTGGGTTCTATGTAAAACACTTATGGAGGTGCTAAACTTTGTCTCGATTGTGTGCCATCTGATTCAATTGGAATCTTATTGTTTAGGGTTTACTATCATTTCTTAAAACATGGATAAGATGACTGCTAATTTTGAAATTAAGTTCTATTATTTTGTGATGGAAGTTTATTATTCTTGAAAGGTGAATATTCCTTTTCTTTCATACGGTATTTGCTCTTTAGAGTGGGTTGAAATAATTGGGGATTTCATTGTTGTTGGATTCTCTAAAGAGCAAATACCGTATGAAAGAAAAAGAGCATTCACCTTTCAAGAATAATAAACTTCAATCACAAAATAATAGAGCTTAATGTCAAAATTAGCAGTCATTGTATCCATGTTTTGAGAAACGATAGTAAACCCTAAACAATAAGATTCCAATTGAATCGGATAGCACACAATTGAGACAAAGTTTAGCACCTCCATAAGTGATGTACACAGAACCCAACATAATTATCTCAACTTACTCTAATTTACTTCAATCAATCTGCTAAAAGATACGAGAAGAGCCCTCAAATTTTGTTATATAATTTTAAGGAAGAAAAAATGGAGATTTTCTTGTAAGAATGAGAGACAGGTTTTAGCAAATATTTTACGGCATAGTTGTTCACTAAAAGTTTTAGGGAGAAATTACAGCGAAAATTTTATAAAATATTTTAGGGCATGCTTATATAGAGTTGCTTTTACAAATATTAACAATCATGCTCGCAAACCGTTGCATTACGTATGAATAAACGCTGCTATATATTTTATGATTTGGCATCACCCACAATTTTACACCAACATCAAACACAACTATAACATCACCACATCACAACAATTTTATAAGAAGCACAAAATATATCCCACAAGGCCTCTAATTTTGCGCCAAAAAGACTCCCCACCAAACTTAGTCACAAACTAACTCCAACCCCACCAAAACACACCAAAAATCATCCACAATCATAAGAACAACAAAAACCCCAAGAAAATCAAGCAAAATTTTGGCCAAAATATGAAGGATAACAAAAAAAAGTGAAAAACTACGTAGGATTACGGAAAATTAACTAAACTACCTAAATTACTACTAGAAAGAGAAGAGATGAGAGGAGAGAACTTAGTTTTAGGAGGAATGAAGATGGAGGGAACTGCTCAGAGAGAAAATTGAATAAGTAAAGAATGAGTTGTGTGTTTGAAAGGTGTGGGAGAAGAGAGAATAAGAGAATGGGTTAAAGAAGGGAAAGGGGACGGGGGTTTGGGGAAGAAAAAGGTTGGGCGCGTTATTTTTTTTTCCACTTTTAAATTTCTTTAGAACTTGGCCGCATTTTCACACTACCGGGCCGCAGGGTTGTTACAACCCGTAAAATCGTACATTAGAATACGCCGTAAGATAGTTCACATATAAGAGCCTAAGAACCCGGAAAATAGTTCAAAAGTTAAGAAAAAGAGTGAAGGTGTCGCATAGTTGGATATGCGACCACAAAGCACAAATGTGGACCGCATATCAAACACCAAGATCACAAACTGAGACAGATTTCTGGGCTGAAATTGTGTCAAAAATGCGGCCAGTATGCGGACCGCATAATGCAAATGCGGACCGCAAATGTGACATCTTCCATCGCAGAATGGAACAGAGTTCTGGGCTGAATCCACGTCAGGAATGCGACCAGAATGCGATGGCATTGTTGAAAATGCGAACCGCAAATCTGGCCCTCCTGCATCACATAGTGTGACAGACTTCTGGGTTGAGATTTGCGACCAGAATGCGAACCGCATGTCCTGTTTGCGGTAGATATGCGATCGCAAACCTGAAAATGTCAGACACGTGTGTCACTTATTGACAGACCTATAAAAGGGGTCCAACTCAGTTCTTTCTTCATTTTTCTGAACTTAAACATAGTAGAAGGCCCCCAATGACCCCTCTCAAAGTCCCACACGAACTCTAACCAATTTCTTCCTCTTCCAAGCCCTAAATTGAAGAAGGAATCAAGAAATTGAAGAACTAAAGAGAAACCCTAGCTGAGCTTCCTTCTTCTGCAAACCCAAATTGAGGGCAAGACCTAGAATTTGAGGAATCGAGGAAAAAGGCTAGACAATCCACATGCAAGGTAAGTTATTACTCCCTTTCATGCAATTTTTCCGTAGGCATTAATGATATGTTGTTGCATGCCTGTGAGGACTCGTGGGAGGGTGATTGGAAACCATGAAATCGAGATAAATATTGCTAGACGGAATGGGTCAGGGTTATTATGGGTCGTAAAGGAGTTGCATGTGTTATAACTATGTTTGGTGAGATTTAGAGGAGGAAGGGTGTGGGAGGCACCATACAAAATTAGGGGATTGTGATGAATGATAGCTACGACGCTTAATGAGTAACGATGGAATTGTTCTTTAATTGTAGACTAAGGAATCGTAGCCATTGCTTAACTTGAGAACTAGTGCAGTACATACCAGGTATGTCAGACTATGCCGTTCTTTCTTTTGCACGACTCCTATTGATTACAATGCAATGAACGAGCCCCAAAAGAATACCCTATTCTTAGAGGTTAGGGTTGCTTATATTGTTTCCCTTTATGGAAGGATTTCTCTTGTCCTTATGATATCAACGTTGTTGGTATTTCTTGAGTCGTATAAGGTCCATGTTAAAGAGATATTGTTAATTACGTGTGAAAAGGGAATAACAATCGCATGTCACTAAAAAGAGTCTGGAACATATTTTCATAAGTAAGCATGCAATATATATATATATATATATATATATATATATATATATATATGAATAATCTAATTCCTATGACCTAGCCTAATGAGGGTCGAGTATGTTATGACCGAGCCTAATGAGGGCCAGGTATGTTATGACCGAGCCTAATACGGCCGGGTACGATATGCTATGATATGATGATGATGATGAGCCCACAGAGGCATATGTTGATGTACAAAGGTGATGACGAGCCCACAGAGGCGTATGTAATGGCATGAGGTAATGACTATGTAAACGTATTTGGTAACAATAAATATATATGAAAATGGTAAGCCCACAGAGGTGTATGTATAAGATGATGATAATGATAATGAACATGAATATGATGATGTTATAAAGGTTATGTACATATGCATAAGCTCGACGAACATGTCATGGTTAGCGGCCCTCAGAGGCGTTCAGATGGTACAGGTTATATGTTTCTTATCCCGATGCTATGTTATTGCTTATATATTATGTTGTCCTGTCTTACATACTCAGTACATTATCCGTACTGACATCCTTTTTCTGTGGATGCTGCAGCCGCTGCAGGTCCTGGTAGACTGATAGACGGAGTTCCCCCACTGCAGTAGGCTACCCAGTTCAGCAGATATTAGCAGGATTCATCCTCCAGACTTGCTATAATATTTGTATGCGTTTTGTATAGGCATTGTGGGCATGTCGGGGCCCTGTTCCAACATAGGTTGTATTATGTATGTTCTTGTAGAGGCTCATAGACAAATCTTAGTGTATGTATAGACAAGTGTTGGATTGGCTCATGTACTGTTGTATTGCCTTGTCGGCAATGTATTTTGTTGTATAGTCTTGCAATTGCAGCCTTGTTGGCACGTTATGTACATAAGAATGTTGATGTCATGGTATGATGTTTCAGTCCATTACGATGTTGTCCGGAACTGCATGCATATGACAAGCCTTATAAATAGTAAAGAAAGTAAGATAGCATATATGAAGGGTATGCCGGCACTCTGCGAGCAGGGTCCGGTGCCATGTCACGGCCCTCGGGTTGGGGCGTGACAGAATTGATATCAGAGCAAGGTCGTGTCCTAGGGATTGTCTATGAACCGTATCTAGTAGAGTCTTGATTATGGGTGTGTAGCGCGCCACATTTTATAATCAGGAGGCTACCTGACATTTAGGAAATGTTACCTTCTTTCTAAATCTAGATCGTGCGTAGGGCTGAGTTGTAAGTATTCACTTCTAACATTCGCCTTGTTTCCCTACAGCGATGACTTTGAATAGAAAGCAAACGAGTAATAGACGACTTGATACAGAAGCAGGCGAGGGTACCAGTCAGGTGCCCCAAGATAGAGGAGGCCAAAGTGAGCCTCGAAGTGAAATGCCTTCTTGGACCTCATCTACTCCTCTTTCTCCAGAGGATTTCAGGAGCCATCCAGCATCTCCAGTCCCTTCTTCTGGTACTACATACTAGGACTTGAGGACCGTAGTACAGTTGTTGACTAGCCTAGTAGCTTCTCAGGCTCATAGGCAGAATACCGGTGCTACTGAAAGACCGATTAGTGCGAGGGTTCGTGACTTCATCAATTTGGATCCTCTAGTGTTCTCCGGGTCTGATCCTAAGGAGCACCCACACATTTTTATTGACTAGATACACCACACTCTGTGGGTTATGCATGCCAGTGACACAGAGGCAGTAGAACTGGCTTCTTATCGATTATGGAATTTAGCAGTGTTCTGGTATGACTGTTGGGAGAGATCCAGGGGTCCGAATGCTCCCCCACCTGTGTGGAATGAATTCTCTGAGGGGTTCCT
The DNA here is from genome assembly GCA_002018475.1 of Nicotiana obtusifolia. Taxonomy (NCBI): domain Eukaryota; kingdom Viridiplantae; phylum Streptophyta; class Magnoliopsida; order Solanales; family Solanaceae; genus Nicotiana; species Nicotiana obtusifolia. The sequence continues at coordinate 112,430 of MCJB01034153.1, read as the reverse complement.
TCGCCACTACTTGCTAGTTGAGGTAAGACGAGCTAAGGCTGATAAATTCTTGAACCTTAAACAAGGTAATATGAATGTACGAGAGTACAGTATGCAGTTTGACTCTTTGGCAAGGTATGCTCCCCACATGGTGGCTGAGATGAGCGACAGGGTTCACTTATTCGTGAACGGATTGGGACTGCATTTGATAAATGAATGCACAACAGCCTCCTTGATAGAGGGCATGGATATCTCCTGTATTTAGGCCTATGCCCAGACCATAGATGATCGTAAACGCCAACAAAGGGCGGACAGGGAGCAGGAGAGGAGCTAGCATAAGAGAACAAGATTTGCAGGGTATTCTGGTGACTCCAGAAGTAGTGTAAGGCCCCATTCTTCGAGGAGTTCGGCACCACCTGTATCTAGTGCCCCTCGACAGTTTCATAGTTCGCAGGTCTTAGGCTCGCCATGTCACAGGGCTACTAGTCAGATGAGATCCCCAATATCTCGTTGTGAGCAGTGTGGCAGGATCCACTTTCGACCGTGCCGTCGAGGTTCTGATATATGCTATTCTTGCGGACAGCTCGGCCACATGATGCGGGATTGTCCTTACAGAAGGGATGGGGTATGGCTCAGCAAACTGGATCTGTGGCTGGTTCTTCCTTATCAATTCGACCTCCAGCACGGGGTCCCCAGCAGCCAGCAGGTCGTGGCAGAGGTAGCGGTACAGTACCGAGCTCCAGTGGTGTTCAAAACTGAATATATGCTCTAGCAGGTTGACAGGATCTTGAGTTATCTCCGGATGTTGTCACAGGTATATTATCAGTGCTTTCTCATGATGTATATGCATTGATTGATCCCGGGTCCACGTTATCTTATGTTACACCCCTTGTGGCTGATAAGTTTGATATTGTACCTGAATCAATAAGCAAACCCTTTGTGGTATCTACTCCAATAGGAGATTCTGTGATTGCTACAAGAGTATATAGAGGTTGCACTGTGACGATTTGTAGTCGTCAAACCTCGACTGATTTAATTGAGTTAGAAATGGTTGATTTTGATGTGATAATGGGAATGGATAGGTTGGCATCATGCTATGCTAGTGTTGATTGTCATACGAAGATGGTTAGATTTCAATTTCCTGGTGAACCCGTCCTTGAATGGAAGGGAAACATTGCTACGCCGAAAGGTAGGTTTATTTCCTACCTTAAGGCAAGAAAGATGATCTCCAAGGGTTATATCTACCATCTTGTTCGCGTTATGGACGCGGAGGCGAAGTCGCCTACTCTACAATCAATTCCTGTAGTCAATGAATTTCCAGATGTCTTTCCAGATGAACTCCCAGGTCTTCCTCCTGAGAGGGAGATTGAGTTTGGCATCGATGTGTTGCCTAATACTCACCCAATTTCTATCCCTCCATATAGAATGGCCCCAGCAGAATTGCGAGAGTTGAAAGTACAGTTGAAGGACTTGCTGGATAAAGGCTTCATTAGGCCTAGCACTTCACCTTGGGGTGCGCCAGTCTTGTTCGTACGAAAGAAAGATGGATCGTTACCGATGTGTATCGATTATCGTCAGTTGAATAAGGTCACCATAAAGAAAAAATACCCACTTGCAAGAATTGATGACCTATTTGACCAACTCCAAGGAGCCAAATATTTCTCCAAAATTGACCTACGTTCAGGCTATTTTCAGTTGAGAGTCAAGGAGAAAGATATTCCGAAAACGGCCTTCCGGACAAGATATGGGCATTTTGAGTTTCTAGTAATGTTGTTTGGGCTAACAAATGCCCCGGCTGCTTTTATGGATCTCATGAACACAGTATTCAGGCCTTATCTTGATGTGTTAGTGGTGGTATTCATTGATGATATCTTAGTGTATTCCCGTTCAGAGGCGGAACATATGGGTCACCTGCGGATAGTATTGCAGACCCTTCGGGATCACCATTTATATGCTAAGCTCTCCAAATGCGAGTTTTGGCTGAACTCAGTAGCCTTCTTAGGCCATGTGATATCTAATGAGGGTATTAGTGTCAATACTCAAAAGATGGACGCAGTCAAGAATTGGTCGAGACCTACAACGCCATCAGAAGTCCGTAGCTTCTTGGGGTTAGTAGGATACTACAGGCGGTTTGTAGGAGGATTTTCTTCTATATCAGCACCATTAACTAAGCTGACCCAGAAAGCCACCAAATTCTAATGGTTGGATGTTTGTGAGCGAAGCTTTCAGGAATTGAAAGATCGATTAACATCCGCTCCAGTTCTTACTCTTCCCGAAGGAACTGAAGGTTATGTGGCATATTGTGATACTTCCGGCATAGGTTTGGGATGTGAATTGATGCAGCATGGGAAGGTGATTGCTTATGCTTCGAGACAATTGAAGAAGCATGAAAGGAATTATCCAATCCATGATTTGGAATTGGCTGCAGTAATATATGCTTTGAAGATGTGGCGACACTATCTATATGGTGTCCATGTTGACATCTACACAGACCATAAAAGCTTGCAATACATCTTCAGTCAGAAAGAGTTAAATTTGAGACAACGACGTTGGCTCGAACTGCTGAAGGACTACGACGTTGAAATATTGTACCATCCGGGCAAAGCCAATATTGTGGCAGATGCCCTCAGTTGTAAGTCAATGGGAAGTTTAGTGCACGTTGAAGCAGCTAAGTGGAGTTTAACTGAAGAGCTTCGTCAACTAGCTAACATGAGAATCAGACTGTTAGACTCCGAGGACGGAGGTGTTGTTGTACATAACACATCAGAATCATTTCTCGTGGCCGAGGTGAAGGCACGGCAATATGAAGATCCCACCTTGTTGTGGTTGAGAGAGGGCATTCAGCAAGGTAAGATTTCAGCTTTTGAGATTGCAGGGGATGGAACATTGAGGTGCCAAGGCCGATTATGTGTGCCTAATGTAGCAGGATTGCGAGAGAAGATTATGAGGGAAATTCATCAATCCCGATACTCCATCCATCCTGGCTCAACAAAGATGTATCACGAGGTCAAGGAGCAGTACTGGTGGGATGGTATGAAAAGGTCTATTGCAGAATTTGTAGCCCTGTGCCCCAATTGCCAACAGGTAAAGATAGAACATCAGAAACCTGGTGGATTGCTTCAGGATATAGAGATCCCAACCTGGAAATGGGAGGTAATTAACATGGACTTCATTGTTGGATTACCTCGCTCCAGTTGTAAGTTCGACTCCATCTGGGTGATAGTGGATCGACTTACCAAATGTGCTCATTTTCTGCCGGTTAAGACAACCTATACAGTTGAAGATTATGCAAAGCTGTACATCAAGGAAATCGTGAGACTTCATGGGGTAACAATGTCTATTATATCAGACAGAGGAGCCCAATTCACAGCTAACTTTTGGAAGTCTTTTCAGAAAGGTTTGGGTACACGAGTAAGTCTCAGCACCGCTTTTCATCTGCAAACTGACGGGCAAGCTGAATGTACTATTCAGACACTTGAAGATATCTGAGAGCATGTGTCTTGGATTTCAAGGGAAGTTGGGATGACCATCTTCCACTTATAGAGTTTGCTTACAATAACAGCTGCCATTCCAGTATCAAGATGGCCCCATATGAGGCACTATATGGGAGAAGATGTAGATCACCAGTTGGGTGGTTCGAAAATGGTGAAACTGAATTATATGGTCCAGATCTAATTCACCAAGCTATTGAGAAAGTAAAGGTGATACAGGAACGATTAAAGACGGCACAAAGCAGGCAAAAGTCCTAATCTGATGTCCGACGTCGTGATCTAGAGTTTGAAGTTGATGATTGGGTATTCTTGAGAGTCTCGCCAATGAAGGGTGTTATGCGCTTCGGAAAGAAAGGTAAACTGAGCCCGAGGTACATTGGTCCGTACAAAATCCTTCGACGAATTGGACATGTTGCCTATGAGTTAAAACTACCATCTGAAATGGAATTTGTCCATCCGGTATTCCACATGTCCATGTTGAGGAAATGTATCGGAGATCCTTCTCGGGTCGTCCCCATCCAAGACATACAGATTGCAGAGGATCTAACATACGAAGAGATACCAATGGCCATATTAGACCGACAAATCCGCAAGCTAAGGACAAAGGATGTAGCTTCTGTCAAGGTATTATGGAGGAACAGGAATATGGAGGAAATAACATAGGAAGCAGAAGAAGAGATGAAGTCTAAATATCTGCACCTATTCCACGACGTAAATAATGATGATGCCGAAGAAACGCAGAATGCACCGAAAGGAGAAGCGTCCGTACGAGGTAAATAGGAACTTGAGATACACTTCATTATTACCTTTCATTTAATGCTGTGATGCACTTGTTCCCGTAGGTCCCTATATTTGGGGATGAATGTTCCTGGGGGGGGGGGGGGGGGG